>JAOEGS010008083.1:0-13298 GCA_025447755.1 Corythornis vintsioides
CTTGTCTGAGATAGACATAAATAGATATAAAAATAAATATATTCCTCAAATCATCATAAGCCTAAAACCAGGAAAAAACCTAGCTCTTTGGTGTGAAATAACAAATCCCTCAGACTTGACCAGTGGAATTGAGTTTATGCTAGTCAATGCACAGATGAAGGATGTCTTCATAGTTCTGAAGGAAGGCACGTGAGGAAAAATGACTCTCAATTGCTCTCATTTCCACCTAGGCAATTTGCAGACCTGGCCCATCCTAACAGAAACTAAGGTTTATGGTAAATATTTAATTCACTGTTGGGTTCTGCTCTTCTCCCAGTTCCATGTCTAGCTTATGGGAAGTGGGATATAACAGCGTGGGTTTTATTAAGAAGGAATTGTATTTGTGTCTTCCAGGATGCAAGACAGAAGTTGTGGACAGGCACTGCCTCTCTCTTTAATGCTGAAGGAGGTATACTGTACAGAGAGAGGCACCAATAAGGGATATCCTGAAACTATGTCAGAAGCTTCATCTTACAATGACTTTTTCTATGATTCCCTGTCAGACATACAGAATGGTGAATTTTCAAATGAACTTTCTGCCTTCCTTACCCAGGAGGAGATACTTAAGAGCCTTGACATAGCTCGGGAAGCCATTGCCAGTTCCATGAAGGAGGATCAGAATGCAGCACCAGACTTCACTCATTATTTCAACACCCCTCTTCCCACTACTTCAGAAAACCCTTCTGTCAGGGATACCAAGCTGCATGAGCAAGGTGCTTTGCAGAGACCTCAAGCAAGCAGCCTGACTTCACCTACTGCAAGCCACATTCTCCAGAGGAATCAGCAAGAGCAATCCAGAGCATCTCAACCAGCAGGTAGTTTGGTCCCAGTTTCCAGGAGGCAAGCAAGCACCTCCCCTTTGCTAACTGCTAGTCCCAGCTTTATTAGAAGCCTGAAACACTTGGAAAAAGATGGTGCAGGTGTGCCCAAAACAAGTCCAAAATCTGAATCAACATCCAGGGAAGATGCTCCTTTCAGGGACAAGCTGTGTGACAAAGCTGCCACGTTCATAGAGGAGCTGTCATCTCTATTTAGGCAGGCAGCAAAGACAAGAGGCCGAAGTCCTGATGGGGATTCTTCTTCTCCAGACAGTGGATACCTGTCTCCTAAAAAGAAACAACCAGCTCTAAGTACTGATGTGAACCAGGAGTTTGACAAGCCACATCAAGAGACTGAGCCTGAGGCAGAATTACCTGGAGTTCTTCTGAACGGAGAAGGCTTTTCTGAAAGGGAGAGCATCACTCAGGTCCTTTGCCACCCCTTCATGAACACAGGAGAGAGTCAGTCTTCAGCACCTCAATTCACACAGAAGCTCCGGAGTCAGGAAGTTGCTGAAGGAAACAGAGTATTGCTGGAGTGCAGAGTCTCAGGCAATCCAGTCCCTGATGTCAGGTAAGTTGCATGCCTTTCATCTTAGTCACCAGCCACCTTCTGGCTCTGGAAAATATCTAAGCACAGGTATCCCAGGAAACTGTAGTCAGTCATGCAAGAGCATACATGCAGTGTTAATAAGCACATGGAATAACAGATTCTGACCTCTTCAGTTCTCCAGTGTTTTCTGCTTGGAAAAAAATGTTCTACTTGAATCAAGAACCACATGGAATAATTAGAAGCAGAACTGGCTCTCATAACATGCTGTGTGATACTTTTACCTCATTAATTAAGATGAAAGAATTCACAGTTTTCCCCGGAAGAGCACAGTTATGTGTGCAAAAGCCTTCCAGTTGTGAGGTGGGAAAGGGGAACTGCAGAAGGTGCACAATTCTGACAGCCAGGGAATGCTCCTTGTGTTTCTTCCTTCCCCCTCACTAAGACATTGCAGCCTAGCAGTGCTGCTGATGTGGACACTAGGGCAACACAAGCTGCTAACTGCCAAGCTGTTGCTGGGTTAGGTGATGTGGCAGCCAACATACTGCTACTCATACTTTGGAGTTGTCAAATTGAGTAGGAGCAACAGAGGGACCACCCTTAAGGAAGAAAAATAATTACTATTAATACTAAAGGCCTTTTCACCTAGTTTTACCCATCTGTAGGTTACTTAATCTGAACAAGTCACCCTAAACTCCATCTGCAGTCACTAGAGAGAAGCACATTTACCAAGAGTCACTTTTTTGGTACACTGAGCAGAGTGTAAGGCAAATAATTCACATTAAACACTTTGCTATCTGCTTGTCCTAGAGGTGAATTGAATCCCACCCATTCACAGATTCACAGATATTAGGGGTTGGAAGGGACCTAGAAGATCATCTAGTCCAACCCCCCTGCCTGAGCAGGATGGAATTCCTCCATCTCTATGTCAATGATTGGCACAGGGAGAAAGAGCAGCTCTGACAACTCATATGCACATATAATGTAATTAGAAGAAAAAAACAAAACAACTGAAATGTTATTCTTACACATGAGAATGCACCATGATACAGATTGCCTCAAATGAACTTAATTTTCAGTCCTACTGAGCTATAAAATGTATTTTGTGGGGTGAAAATGCTCTTAGAATAGGCAGCACATAGGCATGGAGGACTGAAAAAGCAGAATTACTAAACATCCACTACACAGACCTTAGGGTCAGCAAGTATTTACTCTCTTAATGCAGAAAAAAACCCTCACTGGTCCATCAGGCTCATGTAGTGTAATTCCTGCCATTGGTACAAGTACAGCTCTGTTCAGAATTGATTAGAATTTGTTGATTTCTTTTGTGAATGACAGCACAACAGTTCAGGTGAGTCTGACAGCAGCCATGGGGTGGCAGTTTAAGAGCAAAGCTGCACTGTAGTAGTGCTTTGTTATCCTGTTACTCTCATTTTCTCTGGCAGAACATCAGTCTTCAGACTGTACAGAAATATCAGCTGAACTAGGGAGCTGTGTACCAGCCATGGAGCTTTTTCTGCTTAGGTCTTTTCCATCATCATTGTATACATATCAGAGGCTTCAAATATCAAGATGTTTAAAACAAATCTGAAAAAAAAAAAAAATTAATTCTGTATTCTTTAATTTTTAATGTAAACTATGCTTTGCTGAATCTTAACTTTTGTAGAATCTCTGCTGACACAGGAGTACATTATTTTAAAATCAAGCATACTTTTAAGTAATCTCACCAGTTAATTAATTAACTAAATTTAACTCATTAACTATTTAACCAACTAAACTAACAAATTGTTCGTTTGTAACTGGCTTTATTTCCCTGGTTGAAACCTCTAATTGTGCTTTGTTAATAGCCTGCAGATGCAATCACTGCCGAATCCCTCCACAGGTGCTGCATGCCGACTTCTCACTCTCTTGCAAAGCCCCCCGACAATTCATTTAAGACTTTCACGGTCCACCCTGCAACTGCTTTCATTTAATAATCACAAGGGCACAGCCGGCAGCTCTACGTCAGCAAATTTCCTGGGGGGAGAGCTGTGTAATGAGGCTGCCTTGGCTGCAGAGGTCAGTCGCACACAGCACCGGGATGGAGCTGAGCTGAGCTGAGCCGAGCCGGAGAGGGTACCCCGGGGAGGGAGCATCCCAGGGAGGGGGGACCCCAGGGAGGACCCTTAGGGGAGCCCATAGAACAAAAGCTGAGCCTCATGCCGTGCCTGAGAGAATGGGCTGAGCGGGTGCTCTCAAAACCTGAAGCAGAAGCAGTTCAAAGCACATCACAGTGTTTGGAGAACCTCAGCCTTGAGCTACCTCCAGCAAATCCCTGCTAAGAGTGACTTTCCCTCGCTGGCTCCGTGAGTATTTCATTACTTCTGAGTCTGCTCTGAGCTGTAAACGAGGTTAAAAAGTATTTTCTGAGGTCTACCCTGAGCTGCAAGATATGATTTAAAGTTTCTAACAGGTATTCAGCCAGATTCTGCAGCACAACAGGTAGTGAAATGTTTTGTGCAAAGTATATTCTCTTCTTTTTCCACAGCAAATTGACACACTCGTGTGCACACACATAAATGCACTTAGCACAGCTACAAGGTGCCTTTTTTTTCCATTAAGGAGATATTTGGTCTCCTAATCTCTATTTTTCCCTGTAAAAACTCCTCAAAATCCCCACCTAGAAACATTACTTGCATGTAATCCAGAAGTGTGCTTAGAAAATATAGAAAGAAATGCCAAGCACCTTGCTTAAATAGATAATAAAACCCAAACTACCTTGATTCCTACAACTTCCAAGACTTCCTCAGTTTTATATCCTTTAAAAGCTTTTGAAGACTAAAAACATGCAATAAATTTTATCTCCACTGTAGCTTTTCTATCAGGCACAGCTGCAAAGCACATCAGGCATCAGATAAAGTTGAACCCAAACCTATGCAGCTGGGTGGAAATGCAGGTGCACAGGACAATAGTGACTGAACTACCAGGCAGCACTTGGTAATTTTAAGTCTTGGAAATGTGAAGTGTTACAAATGTGCTTTCTGCTTCCTCACTAGGCTTGGTTTTTAGGCAAGAAAACTCTGGTTTAGAGGTGACAGTTTGGTTTCTTCAAATGTCTCATGTAAATTTTGTACTTGTGATGAAGCATCAGTGGCTTGGTGGGAGATACAGGTGTTTTGTTCTGCTAGCTCTATAACAGTGAGGCTTTAATGTTATTTATTTTTTATCAAGTATGAGCAGCTATTTATATACCTGTGTTAATGGAATTTGTTTGACAATTCTAGGTATCCTACGTTGGAAAAAAATCTGTTTCTTGAGGGTGCTCTTCAATTTTTTGATAAGCTTTTTAAGAGTCATCTTGAGAAGTCTTTTCCATTTATAAAATCTTAACTATTCAGGTTGGAGTTTACAATCAGGTGGTACAGGTCCTGCTTTGTAAATATTTTCATAAGCTTAAATTCATACTTAAATTCAAGAAGGAAACTTCAGTGAAACTTCTGTGCATCACCAGGTTCTCTTTCTTCACTGCTCTAAGTTTAGTATTTTTCATGAGCACTGAAATAACTTGTGTAGTTCTTGTTTTAGAAAACCACACTCTTTCTTTCTGGTTTTCCATCCTGAAAATAGGAAGCATAAATCCTGTGAAATTCCTGAAGATGGCTGTGAAAAGAAGCAATTGTAAAAACAATGGGATAGTTGATACTTGGACTGCTCTTTCAAATTTCATTTAGGAAGAGAATTCCAGCTCTATTATTTTATTTTTCTCTGTATTTTTGTGAATATCATTTTGTCTCTCTTGATGTATTTCTGACTATATTAATGAAAGCTTAAAAGAATCACAGTTCACTTCTTTATTCTTCTGCTTTGTCTGCCTTTCAGCAAAAGAATGCAGATCTGAAGTTCCTTGCTAAAGTTCCATATACAAATAATGTATTAGCTAGTATTAATAAAAGATTAGATGAGAATGTTATCAGAACACATTTTAAATGGATTCTATGCTTGGTGGCTACTGTGAAAATCTTAATAGCAAGTTAATTAAAATTACACATCTAAAATAAGAATAATTGTGTTGTTATGCATATAATGAAAAAAAAAAGAAATATATAAAGAGCTTTTGTCTTTTATTTACATAGGAACTGAGTGGAACTTGGATGAACTCTAAAATAACAAGGCATCACATGTATTCAGAAAGCTCTTTTACTACACCAGCTTTGTCCATGTTAAACATTTTCGTTTAGAAACTAGGCTTAATTAAAGTGGTTTTAAAATACAGTTTTCCATCAAAAGTGGTGCTGAAACAAGGCCAGAGGCAGTGTTCCAAAAGGCTGCTTTTACTTCATATTTCAGCATTTATTTATATAAATCTTACATACTGTCTCCAGGCCTTTTCAGTATCGTGCAAAGCACTAGAAGTCAAGAAGTCTGAGGAGATACATTAGAAATCTACTTGTCACAGACTGATTAAAATGAGCAATCTGTGCAAATGAAAACTAAATCTAGAGGCTAAGTAGAACAGAGGTGGAGATGAACCCACGTGTTTTAGCAATTGACTATTTTATTTGTACTAAATGTGAGGAGAAAAGGAGGAGTGAGGCTTTTTGTACAGAGAACTGTTGGGAATAACTTGCATTATTATTTATCAATGTTCAGCATGTAAACAGTGCTGTTACACCTCCTATTTAAAATATTATTCTTAATATTCTTTGATATGTTTGCTTATTTGCCTAAAGGCAATACCATGTCTTGAATTGCTTGAGTTTCTTAGGGTAACTACAGCAGCTTAATAACATAACTTAAAGGACATGTGTTTGTTAGGTACAAAATACTGCTTTATAAATATAAATTAAGACTGAAAACTTGATGCTTTGAAAATTATTTCTTAATAAAACAATGTTGTGATGCCTGGAATATGCTCTGTAAAGGCATTCTTGACAGTGTCAGAGCTAATTTGAGAAATCTGGGTGATGAAATGGAACAAATAGGACTTTTCTGCAAACATTCATAGCTGATGACTGAAAATGTAAGGCTTCAGCTCATGCAATTGGAGTCAACAGGACTTTGAGAGAGGTAGAGAAGGTTATGGACTAAAAGCTTATAATAGACCAAACATGGAAGAAACGTTGTTAAACAGCAGTGAAAATAAAGCTTTTTTTTATTATTATTTGTTTTAGAACCCATCTGGAAAATGCATTCTTTCTAACTGTGTTTACAGTTTGATAGGGCTCTGTTACATGGACTGTAAACATGGATCATTTAATAAGCCATGGGCTTGCTCTTAAAGCTCATGAAGGTAAAGAAAGGAGTAAAAGAAATTCCCTTGCCCACCCATTCCCTGGCACATGTAAAATAAGAAAGTCCTTCCCTAATATCAGCATTTCCTTCCCTGAGCACAGAGATGTAGAGTCAGCAGGAAAGTTAAGGACTTAGCAGTGCTTTGGTTTTATCCCCTGTACAACTGTGTGATAATTTTGAGGTGAGTGGTGCAAGCAGCAAATAGAGCTGTAATTTCTGTGAACCCTCCAAAAAAATATTCCTTTCAATGAAACCTATCACTAGGATAACAGTGGGATTGGCAGAAAGAAACAATAAATGGAAATCCTGTGTAGCTTCTTAGGATATGTGGGAGAGATGTTCCTGTTGTTCCTGCTTTGGGTAGAACTGCAAAGCCTCAGAAGATGCACTACATGGAGAACAGCTATTTTGGTTTTATTCAAGGCATTCTAATGGTTTCTCACCATGTTATTTATAGAATATTTTATCTTGTCATGAGTTCTCACATCCACATGCTTTGGGGAAAAAAAAAAAAGTAAAGATTAAAAGGTAGTTTATATATTTTTCCACTTTTGGATATTGAAAGATATTCTGGAGTTATGTAGTTAGGAAACAGCACTTCTCTCAAGATAGCTAAATTAATAGCATTGGGAAGTTTAGCTTTGCACAGAATAAGCTCTTGCTAAGATGCTGTCCCCTTAGTCAATTCAGTCAACTAACTGTGTTTTGACTTTTATCCACTAGATTCATTCATATGAATTCATGTTAAGAAATTGACTTAATTGCTGCTTTGTGCCCCTGTCAGTTGCTTCATCTGCACAGGTTCACAAAAGGAGAACTGGTCAGTAGGAATAGTGAAAAATTGCAAACTGAACTAGTAAGGAGCTGATGTTTTAGCACTGAAAACTAATCAACAACCATATATTTGTGTAAATCAGCAATTGAGCAGGTGTCCTAAATACACACCTAGGTAGTTTAGGGAAGAGATTGCTAGTTTATGAACCAAATGAGGAGGAACAATTCAACTGGTTAAGTTCATCTGTATATATCTTGTCTGATGTACTGACCTACTGCATGTGCTTATTATGGTCCAGGCTTATTTTCCTTAAGTAATAGTGTGATGCTACTCAATATAGCTCAGTACATAACTCAAGATTACGAGTAGTGTGAGCTCAGATAGGTCAGACTTCCTGTGGGAAAAGAAATAAATTTAAATGCTTGGGGGTTAGAGGTGATTAGGAGGTAGAATCACTCCTAAAACACTGGGGGAGGGGGGGGTTTCAGCTACCTGCAGGTCAAAGCAAGTAGAGGACTCAAATTTCTGTGCAGTAAGTCTGTGATGAAGGCATGGTGCTTTTAGTCTAACACTACCATGCTGCTTCCAATCAAAATGATTCATTGTTCCACCTAATTAATAATCTTTACCTGCAGTGCCACACGTGCATCAGGGTCATAAAAATAATCAGTGCTCTGCACTTATGCAATGCTTTTTATCTGAGCATTTCAGTGCTTTATAAACAACCTGTAGAATCTGTGAACAACTCCTGTTTATCTACTCTTTGATAAGGTTGTGCTTTGGTTTCTCTCCTATTTGTGCTTTGCAGGTGGCTGAGGGGAAAGGATTAGACAAATAGAATCCATCTCTCATTTATGTTACACCTGACAGGTACCCACAGAAGGCTGTTTAACATTGGGTCACAATCCAGCATCCTTAGCATCTCATTCTTCCACTATCTTGTTTTCTCTGTGACATATTAGTCAAATAAATAAGGTATTAATAGGTTGTCAGGGGCCAGGTATGGCATCAGATCCTGTCAGATCCTGGTTTCCTTGGTACCTGCTCTCTAGACATCTGACTCTGAAGGTGAAGATGGGTCTCCTCAGTCTGTGTCCCTATGTGTTATGACAGATTTGCTTTTAAGAGGCAGGAAAAATAGCTAAAAACCTAGGAGTTGAAGCACACTTCTTCATGCAGGAAAACACATGTGATGTATAGAAGAAAAAAAAAAAGGCAGGGGGAGAGGTTTTTGGTTGGGTTGGGGTTTTTTTGAAGGTAGCATTGATTGCAGTAACTACAGCTAGATATTCCCCATGCCTGTGTTGGACTGTGAAAGCCATGAGTGGACACACAGATTGTAATTCCATACTTAAGCCCAGAGATCAAGCAGAAATGTGGATCTCATGATGAGAATTATCCATAGCTAAAGCTTGAATGTGAACTGACTCATTTTTTACCTTATTCTCTAAACAAAACCCAAGTTATTTAAACAAAGTTAATGCCTAAGTGAATGGACATGCTTATTTCAAGCTAAAGCATAGTACTGGACAAAACCAAATACTGCAATATGCATAAGTTTGCAGAGTTGCCTAAATTAATTTTTATGAATTTTAAGTTTGATTAGTAGATTTTTGTTATTGTCCAGTATTGGCTCATTAAAAAGTGAGCTGGCTTGGAATTTTTATTCCACTATCAGGTGTCTCAGTAGCTCAAGATGCTAATAAAAACTTCTGATTTGCTCCCTTCTTCCTGGAAATATTTCTCTGCTGGTTCTGAATGTAGGTATTGTTGAACCAATTCATATTTCTCTGCTAGTTCTGAATGTAGAGATTTCTGAACCAATTCATTCAGGAAATAACAGGAATGAAATTATATAGATAATTAAATCAATAAATTCAGTGTAAGGTATAAAAGTGGCTTCCCTTTTTTCTTATTCTTAATATATAAAATCAGCTTGTTCTATTAAATATTTACTGGGAAAAAAAATCATTCTTAGATCCAGTTAGATCCTGCCACTCAGAATTTTCTACTTTTTAAACTGTAAAGATTTGCATTAAGATAACTGACATAGCTCTTTATGAGTAGCCTGTTTACAAGCAGTGTAAACAAGTCCTTTTCAAATCTGCAGTGACCAATTGATATGTGCCTCAAGCAGATAAACAGAATTTACTGAGCTCATTAGTGTTTCTTTAAAAGGAAAATAAAATAAAATAAAATAAAATCTCCAGGGAAGTTCTTATTCAGAATTGAAGATATTAACAGAAAATAGAGAAATTATTTTATTTTTTAAGGACCTGCCTTAACTCTGAGTGACTAATCCATAGAAAATTTAATTCTTATATTTGCTGCATGGCAAGTCCACAGAAAGTGGAATTCCATGATAACCAGTGAGTGGGATTTATGATCTCAAATTCTTTGAGTTCTCTCATGCACAAAGCTGAGACATCTAATTTGGATACTAAGTATAATGTAACATAGTTGAAGATTAGTATAATGCTCCAATCTGATTTGGAAAAAAAATGAGGAAATTCTCTCCATTTCTGTTTCTGCACTTTGTTTTTCTTAATTAAATATGGATTTTATGTCTTCTCCTATACTATGACCATACTTAATCAGTGAAGTTTCACCTTAGTGAAGCAAATTTGGGAAGGAAAAAAGAGGAAAAATCCTTTATTCTGTCAATATAGCATAGTTTTTCCAAGAATGCTTGTGAATTGCTGATGATAGAAGGAATTCTTCTCCAGATGGTACTTTAGGGAGAGCTTGAATCATGGTTAAGAAGCAGAAGAAGAAAATCCAGACTGCTGAACTTGTATCATGTATTATTCTTGTATCATGTCTTTCCCCTACACCAAAGAGAGCACTTGATTGTTACAGTCTCTATTATCAATTAGGACAGATATTGACTGGGTCTAAATGCTTCAGTCCTTTCTCCCTTAGGATAACAGAGATGGAATAATGATGGAAAACACTGGTAGCCTCACAGAGGTGAATGTTAACTGAGTGTTTTCTGCTTTCCTTCCAAAACCACATTGCCGCTGGTGAGGGCTTTCAAGTTTAATTAGGGAGGGTTGGGACAGAAGAGTTGATTCTATCTGAGCATCCTCAGGCTTGCCTTATAGCTAGAAGCAATCTATAAAAGCCTCTTTTCCACAAAACCCAGAAGAGGTAATTTTGGAGAACTTTACCTATAAAGGAAGTAGGTGGAGATGGTGTTTTGCAGTTCACAGGGGAATTGTTGCTGATGCCAGGCACTGCAATTCTGGAACATGCTACAGATTGCAAATTCAGAGGCTGGTGATTCAGAGGTTCAGCCTAAAATCTCTCTTGATTCTCAAAGGATTTCTAAATTGCTGACTAAAGCCCCCCTCACCCCCCTTTTTAAAAAAACCAAACAATCTAAAAAACCCTAAACCACAACCTGTATGAGATTAATCTCTTGTTGGATAGAGGAAACCAGGTCAGTGGCAACCTGAAAACTGGATGCATGTGACTTTACATGGTGTGATATCCCAGCAAGAGTCACTCCAGAACCCAGGACTGGCATAAGAGCCATGGCAAAATCCTGTATAAACTGATGCAGAAATTGGCTTTTAATGAAGGCCTTCCCTAATTTAATAGCTCTAGCAGGCCCACTGCATTGTGTTCCTTCACACCTTGTGTGCTCAGCAGGACTGTTCCTCAGGTCAGGATAGAAATCACATGAGCACAGCAATTACAGGCTTTGGGTTGAGAAGGAAGATGCAATATTAAAAGTTTCCCTAGGTGGGTAGTGTTGATAGGTAACCTTTAACTGAATGTAGTTGTCATGATTCACAGCAAACTCTCTTACTCTGCTTCCTGCCTGGTTGAAAGATGGTTCTACTCCATCAGCCTTCAGCACAAGGTCAATATTTGCATTTTAAACACATATTTAATTACTGCTTCAACTAACCTTATATTCTACTCTGCTTGTTTCAGTGGGGTGTAGTTTGGCTGAGTAAAAGACATTGCAGGTTTTTCTATTTGGCTTCTGTTATGGGTGTGGATATTTTGCTTAATATTATATATTTTAAAGATGTTATGTTATAAGGCCCAGATAGTTCAAACTGCAAAATAAATGTGGCATGAACCTCTATGGCCATGTTGATCCCAAGGATCCTGATTTGCTGTACTATTATTTGTTCTCAGCATGACAATTATTTATTTTTCTCCTATTCTGGCATTCCCAAAGATGAACTAGCTCACCTGAACTTAGATGCTGCTTTCTAAATAGGGAATGTGAATTATGGAAAAGGGAGTGTGAAAACTGGGTTGAAGAGGAATATTATCTCTAGTCATGTGTTTGTATATTGTTGATGTAAAATAAGCATTGTCTAACAGTGGATTGATATTTAATTTATAGAATGATTATCCAAAATCAGAGGGGATCGTGCACTAAGAAATGAGAAGCAAGCTACAAAAAGCACAATTGTTTAAAAGCTTCTTTATATTCTCTGATTCCTTTCTTTTTCTTGGATATCTTTATTTCTGAAGGCCTTTTAATATAACAAGTTAAATTTTCTCCTAGAGCAAGTTATTCAGACTACTGTTTCTCCATCTTCAAGTGAAAGGGGTAAAAATCATTCTAAGCTTTGGGAAAACAAAATTCAGTTCCATTTTTCAGGAAAGGCTCACGTTCAGGTAATTTTTCTCATTTATATCTCCCATAAACCTCAGTGGAGTCTGTTTTCCAACTGAAACACGTTGCCTGGCAAATTCACTCTGGTTTGCACAGTGCCTTGACAAATCCCTTTATTCTCCACCAGCAATGAAACTAGAAGTTGCAGTAATCTCAGTTAACCTAAACTTTTTCCTTTATTTAAAACAAACAAATAAATACAAATGTACTCTTAAAATTTGCAGCAGAGATTCTTGCAACCTGAAGCCTGACTTGAGTATTTTATTTGAGTTTATACACCTAAAAGAAGCATGGGGCAAACAAAAGCATTGTAGTCTAGCTATAGAAGTGCTCACTTCAAGTTCTATTTATACCCAATTTACATGGTGTTCTATTAAGATTGCTTTTGCAGTCCACACAAGAGTTGAGCTGGAAGCAAAAAGCACTGTTCTGGAAATAGCCTGTTGTTTCTGAAGAAAAGGGCTGTTTCTAAGGTACAAAGATGAGAATAATGTATTTAACTTCCCCCAATCCAACATGACCTGCCTGCTTTTAATATTCACAGCAATTTGCATCTGACCACTGCTATAGATGGTACTTTCTCATCTGTGCTCTCCCATGAAGGGTATTGCAAGAGCTTCCTTAGATAAGCAGTGTCAGGGGTGAAGTAACAACTCTTGGTTCCTTAGAAAAGCTCTCTTACCACACCTAATAAAGATTCTTGGAATACAAATGTCTGAGTGGGAGATGTGAGGCACCACCAACAGTGTGCATGGATCTTCCCATATATGCCTAAGGTATTCTCTGGATTGGCAGCACAAGAGAACATAAAAACACACTATTTATGGGTGAAATGAAAGAATTCAACAAACAGCCACTACTTAGGAATGCTAGAGGGAGAAGGATGCCTTAGGCACTGCCCTTACAGGATTATTTGCTGCTTTTTTTTTTTTTTTTTTGGCCATTTCAATCTGTTTTTTTCATTTCTTTAAGAAATCAGCGTTGTAGGCAAAAATCTTATTTTTATCTCCTGCTCATAAGTGATGAAAATGAAGGGCAGAGCTTTTTGGCAGCAGGTCTAGGAGTACCCAGGGAGTACCCAGCTCCCCAGGGAGGTGGTTGAGGCCCCATCCCTGGAGCTATTGCAGTGGAGGTTGGCCAAGGCTCTGAGCAGCCTGGGCTAGTTGAGGGTGTCCCTGCTCCCTGCAGGGGGCTGCACTAGAT
>JAOEGS010008084.1:0-29472 GCA_025447755.1 Corythornis vintsioides
ACACATATATATGTGTATATATATATATATATATGTGTATACATATATATATATGTGTATATATATATATACATCTGGACAAACAGACTAAACGAGGACCAGACAGGTACCAAGTGCTACCCTGGAGTGCTATAGTCACACAAGCTGTTAGCACTGTTTTGGTGTAAACCAAAAAGTTCTCCCCTAGGACCATGGTTAGGGGGACAAAGTGGACCAGGAGCTGTTTGCAATGAGCTACTTGGATATAGCTGTTCTGTGGGGTAAAGAAGGTTTAGCCACATGAATCTGAGCTAAGCCACATTACTTGACCTCAGGGCCAGAGAAAAAGCCTGAATGTACTTGGTTTATTGGTGTTTATTGCTGTAGATGTAACCAGAATGTTTACCTCCCAGATACTTTTCAAGCTCCCCAAATCAGAAAGTGTACAAGGCTCAGAAAAGATGTTGCTAATCACTACTCTAATTTAAATCTGGTTATCAGTTGACTGAAAATTGGGAAACTGTAATTTGGTTTCAAAGATCTGCTTTGAAGCAAGTGCTCTGAGATGGGCTGGGCTACAGTGAGTTTGTGAAATGAGGCTGGGCTATAAGCAGCTAAAAGCTATTCCTGTCCAATGGCTGTTTAGTGACCTGTGGGAAGCACGTTAACAATGTAATAAGAATCTTTTAATGTGTAGTAGTGGAATTCTTGGATTTGGTAACCAGAGCTGTCAGCTAATTAAAATAAATGGAAGGCACATGTTTTGCACATTGAGAGGCATCCTGTGTACCACTCTGCTTTGCTGCAGCTCTTTCAGAGAAGCAGGTCACCAGCTTTGAAATAGGGTATTCACTGTGTCTCTTGTAAAGAGTCAGAAACATTTGGGAATCAGATGCCTAATTTGTTCTCATTCACACCACAGCAACACTGCTGTGACTGGCAGCATGCAAACTTCTCAAAGGCTGCGTTGCACTAGGAATCCTGTCAAGAGGAGGCTAGGGACACTGTTAAACAGGAACAGAAGCAGGAAAATTCTGTGAAAAGCAGATACCTGACAGAGATGGAGAAGTCACCATGAGAGTTCTGACTGGCTCGAACGATGAAGGAGCCAACTCCTTTGCTCATGAGGATGTTCTCTGCTTCATGGCGGGATATCGTCTCATCAAACCAGCTGTCAAGTGGGAAAAATTATGGGGACATGACTAAGGAATGTGAATTAAGGTGAGGAATAAAAAAAAGTCGAGGGTAAGAAGAACATGAATAAGCAGGGTGGAGGAAAAACAAAACAAAAGGATCAGAAGAGCTCACATGACTACTCCCAGTGGTCATGTACATACTAAGTTACAGGGTTTTGATGGGTGCAGACCATTTTCTTTGAGCAGTAAAAGCACATAGATGCAAAGAGAACAATGTAAGCTTTTGCCTGCTAAGCAGCAACACTCAGCTGAAACTGTAATTACAGGTGCAGTACAGTAAGGTGTTAGTCAAAGAAATTTTCAATTACAAATGTGTATGTATATATACATACACACATAATTCTCAGACATATACATCAAATTGTTTTTGGTAAACTGATTGAAAATTACTGGACTGTGATGGATATATTATAAGGGACACACATAAATATTTAGCAGAAGCAAGGCATGAAAGTTTTAGTACTAATAAATTGGTTCCTGAAAGAGTTATAATACAACAAAATATCAGAAACACAGAATGCATAAGCACACTTATGTAAATTTAGCCAAGCATAACAACCAGTACTATTAGGCACTGGACAAATAATGAGAAAGTCACCATAAATAGTAAAATAATACAGCTTTGATAGGAATTTTTCAGTGGAGAAAAAAAAAATCCATGCTTATGTATGTCCACTCCACAGCTTATAATATGTACAGTTTTTAGTCTTCTGCTTTTATACAATGTTTCATGCTTACATTGTATTAAAATTAAGGAGTGATGATTTATTAAGTTCTGTTATTTTCACTCTTGAGTTTTATTATACTTCTTATTACCATCACTGTTTACCTATGTATCATTAACAAAGGAAAATCAGACTTTCATTAGCATTGATAATTGATGTCAATTATTACTTCACAAGATAAAGGTGGGGAAAAATGGCCCATCAAAAATAGGAATAGGTTTTCTTCCCTACATCTGGGTCTTTCATCTGGCCTGAACTGCTTCTAAGTGTAGACCTACTACTCTTAGAAAAGTGTCAAAGTGGAAATAATTCTTCACAGCTCTTGCACAGAGAAAGTGTCATGAGAAAAGTGTGTGTGAAAAACAGAGCTGCTAATGATCCTGTGATGCCACAGCCCTGGGAAAGAGCAAACAAGAGCAACTGACTGGGAGGTCTTGTTCCCCTGAGGCCCTGAAGTATGAGCCCGTATTTGCACAGCAAACTAATAATGTCCTTCGTCTCAGCCAAGCAGGCTTATGTCCAAAAAGGCCTGTAAGTGCCACCTCCAAAGGGGACAGTGGTGCTTCTCTGTACCCTGTACCCTCAAAATCCCTGTACACTCCCAGTTTGCCTGCTCAGGGCACCAGTATGTTACAGCTAGCAGTGCTGTGTTTGCTCCATGCTCTGACTGCTCACTCCTGAAATGCTGCAGCACTTCTTCAAAAGAGGACAAAGAGAGGGGCCTCAGGGAACATTTCTGCCAACTGAAAGGAGAAGGTTGTAAAAATGCCTTGCATCGTCATAATTATGGCACAGGCTGGACAGCACATTTAACATGCATTTAAACTCCTATCAGTCCTTTCCGAAAGGGCAGCGGCCATCTACTCTGTGGGCAGAAAGGAATGCAGGCACGCCTGTCCTCTGACAGATCTGTGTTTGAGTGTGCAGTCACGAAACGTGGGGAAGGGCCGGGGGGAGCGAGTCTGGTCTGTCATCTCTGCCAGCCCACGAGTAACCCCCGCTGCCAAGGTTCGGGTAGCGTTGCACTGACCTCTAGTGTAGCGAGAGAAACTCGCACACGCTGTGAAAGGATAGGGAATGCGAGGGGCAAGAGGGGGTAAAAAATGAGTTAATGTAGTAAAGAGTCGGGTTGGGGGAATTCCATTTCTATAACTCATTTTTTCGAGTGATCTCTTGCTTTTCCTTTCGCGCTCAGACTCTGTCTGTGTCGCCAAGACTCCACATCGTGACTGTTCTCCTGTCCGAAGGGATCTAAAAGCAGATCCTGCCACATCCCAGCGACATCCCTCTGAGCAACAGCAACAAAGGAGTCACTTGGGAGACAGAGAGAGCACCGAGAACCGTTCAGCTCTGAAAGAACACAGGATGCTTTAGGGTAGAAATGAGCTGCTCTGGCAGAACTGTGTACAGCATTATGGCAATCCTTGCCAGCCTTAAATGGTGCTGTGTTCTACCAGCTGTCCCTGCGGCCTGCCCTGCTCTGGGCCTGCACGCAGGTGCTCGGCAGCACTCTGGGGACTGTGCGATGGCTCTGCACACACCTCCTGAGTCACTTACGGGGGAATGTGAAAATCAATGAAGTTCTTGGGAACATAGCCCTCTTGACTTCTGAGCTCAGCCTTGTACCACTCTTCCTGGGAGCTCAAAACCTGCAATGGAGAGATGGATGAAGTAAACATGTCCCCAAAGAAAGGTGAAAGTAACCAAGATTCTGGCAGAAACATAAAATTTCTTGTAAGAACACAACTCCGTGTATACTCTACTTCCCACCCACCCTACATCAAGGTTAGGGGCTGATGACCATGTCTGACCAAACAAAGCAATGAAGACCAAGTAGAATTAGAGGGATGGCTTGTCAACTTTATCCATTTGAATGCCTGTCTAGGCAGCTGGGGATGCCTTCTGCATGCCTCTGATGTCTGTGAAATGGAGAAATTCAGCTCTGAAGGACTTATTAGGAGTTTAAGGAGTTCTCTGTGCTGCTTTTAATAGTACTATAGCATCTCAGTGTCATAAGGGAGGTGAAAATAAATACCTCTGAAAGCTTCTCTGATATGGATGGGTATGAAGGATGTACCTGTCTGCGCTATGACAGCTCAGATGTTACCATGTGCTCCCACATATCATTTCACAGGAGATTATTTAGTGTGTTACATTTTTAGCTGCCCAGAGCTCTGCCAAGGTGGATAAAAGAGGAGGCAAAAATTATTTAAAAGCCTCTGTTACACCTAAGAGGTTGATGGACATCAGGAAGCCAGTCCACAGCACAAATTGGAGCTGCTTCAAGTGCACTTAAATGAATATTGACTCTAACAGTCCTTAGGGACTATGCTGCTGACCAGGGACTTCCCAAATTCACAGCTCCCTGTCTGATCGCCCCTTATATAGCCCTAAGCTAGAGGAGAGAAGACCACATTGTGATCTTACTGCAAATGTTGTGGTCTTTGGTATTTTGTTTGCCATTCCAACTCCTGAGACAGAATTCCCATTTATGAAACAGAACATGTTTCTATTCTCTCTGGTTTTGGAGAGGAGCTTGAAAGCACAAGCCATGACAGTTTTAGAAGGAGAAAGCAAGTGGAAAAGGCTTAATTTAAAATCTATTGTTAACAATAATAATACTTGTTTTGTAAGCCAATCTCATGTTTTTTGGAGCCTAACACATATTCTAACTGCCTGGTGTTGGCAACAGGATGATACTGTCTCTGGGGCCAATTCTCCATTGCCTTGCCTATCATGTAGGCCTTTTTTAAGCATTTGGATACAGAAGGGTAGGGAAATAGAAAGCTGTGGAGTTCCCTGCTTGTATAGTAACTGCTTCACCCATCCCTGAGTGCCAGTTTAAGGCTGTTTTTTGCTGCTGTGGTCAGTCAAAGGGGAAGACAACTACTCCCTGCTCATGCTCAGAACCTGTTGTCCATGTTCTGTTGGCAACTCTGTTTCCAG
This sequence comes from Corythornis vintsioides, assembly GCA_025447755.1. Classification (NCBI taxonomy): domain Eukaryota; kingdom Metazoa; phylum Chordata; class Aves; order Coraciiformes; family Alcedinidae; genus Corythornis; species Corythornis vintsioides. The sequence continues at coordinate 4,847 of JAOEGS010008084.1, forward strand.
AAAGACTCACCTGCTGGTTCTTAGTGCAGGCCTGTCAGGTTTCTCTCAGTGTCATCCTCTCAGAGAAGGATGTGGGGGGTATGAGAGGGTGGATTTCCTCCTGTCACTGCTGTTTGAGGGCCTCCTGTTTCCTGTTTTCTAATCTCTACATCAATACTGTTCATCTTATCTCCTTTATATATCAGAAGAGACAGCCACCAGGTTGTGCAGGCAGCAGGAGGGGGCTTATGGCAGGATATGAATGTATATGTGCCAGAAAAGAGATGTTACTCAGACTATTTTAGTGTTACTACGGCTTGGGTGGCTCAAGCGTTGTTTACCTCAAGGATGTTAAAGCAAGAGGCAGTGTGACTTTTCTGGTAGTGAAATCTCCATGACAATTCCAAATAATACCAATGTGTAGTGTTACTTGATACCTTTCATCAGTAGCTTCCAATATACTTTGATAGAAGCTCTAGCTTATAATGATTATACAGGAAGGGAATCTGAAGAACAGAAGGAAAAGTGATCTGCCCAACATCATCACTCCAGCCAGACTTCCTCAGGAGACTGTGGATGAAACCATAATCTCCTGAAGAAGAAGATACCAGGTAAAAAAATCACAGGACAGTAGTGATGTGGGGACTGCTCTTGACCTAAGGAAGAATTAGGAATGAGTGTGTTAATTTATGCTGAAGAGAGACGGTGATTCTTCCAGAACCTTATCACAGCTGTTTGGAAAAAAAATGGTGTCTTATATTAATGAATTCTGGATCCCAACAGCTTTGTCTAAGCTTCAAGAATTAAAAGGCAAAAAAAATAAAAAATGGTGGTGATAGGAGAAGTAAGGCTGAGACTCAGTATCTAGTTATTAACAGGAATAGCTGGGACTGTACAGGGAGGTATTGAAGGCTCCCTGGCCAAACAAGAGCTTAGATCCTTTGTTGTACATCATCGCTTTGGACAGTGGAGTAGTTAAGACCTAAGAGAGGAGCTTTTCGCAGGCATTTTCAACTGAAATAGAGCAGCTATTCTGGGGGCTGACAAGTGTGTAAATAGTCAGGGTGGAGCAGCACATGACTTCATCTGTGGGACTTTGGTAGGGTTAACAAGAACTGTTCTACCATAACACATGCAAATCAACTTTAAAGAGACTCTCATACACTCTGTATTGTATATGATCAACTCTACCATTCCCCCACTTCCTGCAAGGGTGTATATAATTTTATTGGCCAAGGACCTCTTAAACTCTTCCATTATGTGTGTAACAGTCTGTCTCATGGTCTCCTCTTCTTGTATCTGCAATTGCCTAAAATCCCTGTGGCAACTAATGGTAATTAGTTACAATGAAAAGTTAGATATAAATTGTATAATTCGTGATAACTATCTTTTAAACTGTTTGAGTGCTGGAAATAAGGAAGACAGCAATCTTTCTGGACCACATGCATCCTGCCTGCCTTTAGACATAGTCATCCTAAATGTAGGCACCCTAGACTACCTATATAGTCAAGGAAAAGAGACAGGACTCTCAAAAGCTGCCTACTGGAGAACTATATCTCTGACTCAAGGTAGTTGGCTTTCCTTACTGACTACTGGAGGACTGTAGGGTAATTAAATCTGTAGTTTGTGGACCTAAAATCAAGTGAAGTGGACACAGACTCAAGCGACCCTGGAGTTGTTGGTCAATGTATAGCAAGCCCTATGAGAGAGGAGATTTCTAGATTTCTATCTTCATCTGTTTTGTAAAGGGAAAAGGGAGCACAGAAAGATCTATCAGCACTCTCAGAAGTGTTTAGTCAAGTCTGAGGCTGCACTTACCTTCAGCATATCCCCAGCTTGGAAGCTCAACTCATCTTCTCCAGAAGCATTGAAATCAAATTTGGCAATGGCTTCCATCCTGCGTCCTGCAGAGCGAAGCTGGAAGAAGCATATGCTTGTCAACATCCATGAGCTGCTAGAACTGCTGAGTCTAGCTTCTAGAAAGCTTATAGATAATGCTGTGATTTGTACGTGGATGAGCATGCACCAAGCATTGGTAGACATTAGTTACTAGACGTGGAGAGACATTAGCCAGTAGAAGAGATGTCATGGCCAAGAGGCTGTAATTAGCTCAAGTCAGTAGTTGAAACAAATGATTGTGTGTGTTTATTCCAAGAGATCTCTTGCTTTACAGCAGTCTTGAAGAGAAGTTTGCACATATCACCCAAATAAGCTGGTAGCAGGGAAACCCCTTCTGTACAGGCCAACCACTACTCTGTCACAGTTCCCAATAAAGCAAGTGACTCTATCATGCAACAGAAAAATGCTTTTGCCTCAGCAGTAACTTACTCTTTATCTCAAGTGAGACAAATTGTGGGCAAAACGAAGAGCCTGCAATAAATACCATTTTTTCTTGGACAGGATCCACAACACTGAAGGTTGAATCATAGAATCAGGTCTTTTCTCAGTGCTGGCTTAGCATGGGTGGCCACAACATTCAGCTAGGAAAAACCCTTTGCAGAAAGGCTGTATTCCCTAATTTGTATCAGGCAGAGATTGAAATAGTAGCACTGATAAATTTAAGGCATGCACTTAACCCACCTCAGTGTTGGAAACTGAGGAGCCTGAGCTATACCAGACAGCCTGCAAACCAAACCCACTTTTCATCAGCAGAGCAGATGTGGCAAGGGAGGCAGCAACATGAGCTGAGCTTCTTTACCACTTCCTGCTTATGTAACTCAGATGTGCCCCAGCAGGACCACTTCTATAATTATGTGAGTTACTTATTTCCCATGGCTGGCTCATGGACCCGGCAGCCCAGTGGTGAAGCTGCCAATGACAAGAGGAGAAATAGCTAGGCAGTGCCATATTAAGTACACTGCTGGTAAATGCTCTTGGAGTGCAGCTTGTGAGGACCATCAGGCAGCTCCAATATAGAAGTAATTTTTATGGTTACTAAGCTAGGTTCATCTGGGAACGATGATCCTGAAGCCAAATGTTCCATTACCTAACCTAGGCTTTCACAAAAACACCCAGATTTATGGCTTGAGTCAACCTGACTGATTCAAGATATTCTTGACCAGAAAGCCCTAGAAGGAAACCATATGAATAACCTGTGAATCTGTGAATAGTCAGGGGGTTATTTCTTGTCTTCTGTTAGATGTGAGAAAAGATCCTCAAAATATAAACTGCTGATACTAAGAAAGCCTCAAAATCATGCCACTTAAAAATCAAGAGGCCACTGTAACGCTCTTTCTCTGCAATACCTGCTGTAAGCTTACTCCTTTGATGCACAACACAGGGTTTTAATTACCTGTGTACCAAGGATCAAGGGCCCAGTTCTGATAGAGTGCAACTTGGCTCAAACTGCTGAGAATGAGCTGGGAGAAAGTTTGCAGGGCAAAAATTCTAGAAAGAGATAGGGCTGTGGAGAAAGCACCAGAAGTAGACCAGGGATTCAAAAAGAAAAACACCCAACATGGAAAGGTATAAAATCTCAGAGGAAAAACAAAACCACAGGAGGTTTAGTTGGGATAGTCAGATTAAAATTGTTGGGGTTACTGGGTTGAGTTGTGTCATCAGTCCTGACCCAGCTGGTGGCAGATGGCAACCATGGAGGCTGTCTCTTGATGTTTGCCTCACCGGAAAAGACTTTTTGGGTCCCTTTACACAGGTGGGATGTATGTTAATACTTAGCCTAACATTTCATTAAATCCTAGCTAGCTTCTATGTGTGTTAGCTGTATAAAGCAGCTATTTATTGGCTAAGTTGTCTATGTTGTGCTTACAGAGTCCCTTTGCACTTGACTAAAGATGCCTGGATGAAATGACCCACAAGAGGGGCTCTAATATCACTGGAGATTACATCTCACTTTCAACTATAAAAAAGAACTTCCCATGATTCCTACTGGATTCTGTTAGTGCTCTCTTGTTTGATGACTGATGTGAGCTATACAGCACCAAAGCAGATTTCTTCAGCAGTCCACAGACAGTTTTGCTCAACCAGCATGAACTTATCCTATAACAGCTGGGGTTGTTTTAGTGTTGGGGCCTCCCATGTAGGTTGGAGCATATAAATCAACTGTGATCTGCTACATGCCTGCCATTCCAGCACACTGCCTTATGGGTTTCTCAAAATACATCAATAGTGAACTATAACACCCAATGTTCTACCAATGTGCTTTATACCCAGTCCAGCTTCCCAGCTACGTCAAATATTCTGACCCCTTTTCTCTCTGTCAAGTTACTGACACTCTTAAATTCCTACTTTGGGTACCTTTTGCAGATTTGCAAGTATATCTTAGGTTCACCCTCTGATTGCTCCACTCTTATTCCAGGTATTGAAGTAACTCACTAGATGCAGCTCAGACCTGATCTCCAAGACTGTCCCCTATTCTTGCACTGACATTTTTGGAGCTTCAGTCTATAACTTCCCACGGCCATTGAGAGCCCCTTGCGTGCTAACAGAGCATATGGGTACTAAATCAGAGTGGAATTAAGCACTGAGGGAACTAGTTAATGTTACTCTTTCATGGAAAAGAACTGAAGAAAAAGACTAAAGGAGAATAACTTTCAGTGTTTTATCCTGCAGCAGTGGGCTGCAGAGATCAGAGCCAACAGTGCAGATGAACCCTGGTACTCCTAAATGCAGAGCATTAATCCCATCTTGAGAAAACAAACAAACAAAAAATCCCCACACTTAAAAACAATAAACTGTTTAAATACAAATCCTGTCTTTGATTTTTGCTCCTTAGTTATAAAAGAGACAGTGGGGTTTCTCTCTGCAGGGGCCAAGAGAGAAAAGAGCCTTCCCTTTTTCAATATCCCAAATGTTAAAGATGCTATTGGAGATGTGACCCCCTCAAAAGGGAAAGGGTTTATGAAACAGTTAAAATCTCCTCTCATACCTTCTTTTCAATTTCAGCAATCCAAACCTTGGGGAGAGACTGGGAGACAGATACCTCTTCAAACAATCTAACACATGGATTAAATGTGCTTTCCATTGCCAGCGGCTGGATTTAGAAGTGACTCAAATACCATACACAGTGATGGCTGTGTTGATAAATCAGCAATGTAGTAATGCTGTGGCCTAAAGCTCTTCACCCCCCAACAACTACTAAAGCAGCACTAGCCAATAATCCTGTCTTTGAACTCCAGCCTACCATTTTTCATCACCTGAACTTCAAACCAGTTCTATTTTTCTGATCCTGTTCCTCCTTCCATCTGTAACTCCTGTAACTCGAGATCCTCACTCCGCATGGGTCAGTGCTGGGCCCTCATGAAAACTCTCCTGCCAGGGCCCCATTCTTTCCCTCTCTGCATGTGTGTGACTTTGAGCACCACCCCATGACACAGAGAGACGGGATTTTTTTTTTGCTATTGTCATAGCTTACCCTTCTCATGCACCTTTTATCCCAAAGGACAGCACCACAGTTTGCAGACAGAGCGCCAGATTGTGCTTTTTAACTGCCTGGTGCAACTTCTTTACTCTTTCGAGTAACGGAGGACAATTTTAGACTATGCATAATGTTCTGTTTGAAAATCACCTTTGCACAGAGTTTAGCATGAAGTCTCTGCAATGATCAAAGGAGGATTTTTCAGTTCTGAGTGCAAGTTGACCAGTATCCTCCATTTTGTGTGGCTCTCTGCATGGAGGTGAATTTTCTCTGTGGTTCCCCATTGTAATAAGGCAGATCCAAGGGGCACAAGGCTACTGCAGTTCTGGTGTGGCAGAAGATTCATAAAAGGAGAAGTAAAAAGCAGCAGAGCTTTGAGAGCATTGCACAGGTATTTTAGTTTGGCAGAATGCCATTCCCTGAGCAAGAACATCAGCACATCTCTGTTAATGAAAAGAGCCAAGGCCTAAATCATGTCAGCAAGAACATAATCTGACAGCAGCATCCCAAAGAGCTTATCACAATTAGTTGGGTCAATATTCAGTAAAAACAATGCCAGGGAAGGTCACCACCTATGAAGAGTTTACTATTCAGGGACTGTCCAGGCTCAATCTCATATATTTAATATCACAGGCAGGCATAGTTGTGACACCCACCTAAAGGAGATGTAAGAACAAAAGTTTTCATTTTTATGCCTGCAACAGGCACGTCTCCAGCATGCAGCTCCATCCAGTGAGGTTTCGCACTGAGATACAGTGTGAGCTGCTCCATCTTTGTTCAACTCTGCAACAACAACTGATCAGGCTGACGAGCAACCTGGGACACAATTCAACCCTGAACATCTGTACAGAAACTCCAGATGACATTTCAGTAGAAACAATGGAGAAGGGACCCGTTATCTAGAAGAGCAGTGTAAGATAAAAGCTTTGTTTTCACCAGCAAAGCCACTTACAAGTGGTGTGGGAATATTTAGTTCCAAAAACACAAACCTTTTGCTACGGAGTTAACGGTGCAGCTCCACTGACTGTCAGTGATAAGAGGGTAGAATTTATAAGGGAGAACAAGTCACTAAAACACTCAACACTGTTACATTTAAGTCTCAGCTATCCTGCTATCCAGAGTAATGCATAGCACTTGGGCTGAGCCTCTGTGTGCAGACAAAATAAGCCTCCCAGGAACCAGATTCACAGAACAAATAACCAACAGCAGTTGGTAAGAAATGCCCCAGACTAGGATCTTAATCTCCCTTGGGAACCTGGGTCTTCTGCACTACTTCTAGTCATCACAGAGCAGAGCTATAGAGCACCATGGGAAGCTTGTGCAACATCAAATCCAGAGAGAGTTGCACGATACAATACAATGTTGTGTGAGTATAAAATTATGAATCTTTGCTGGGCTGGAAGGGTCGGTGTGGACAAATAGTGTAGGAGGAAGCACCTTCTTTGGTTTGTCCACCTCCTCCCTCAGTCTCCAGCTGATCAGATTTGTTTGAGATACAGTACAAAAAAAAAGCACGGCACTGTTGGGGAAGCTGATGAACAAGATGGCACTGGGATCCAATGCTCTTCCCCTATCACGCAGTACTTCACCTCTCCTTCTAAAACTCCCCTTTCCTCCTTAGTACCTTTCCCACGCAGCTCCCCCCACTCATGTCTCAGAGCCCCACTCACCCCATACCTTGTAACAGCTCTCCTCTCCTCTGGCACTTTGCTAGAAAGCAGGAGGCACGTTACCATCTAAGGGAAGGAAGAGAAGGGCAGCTCAGCCCGCACCAGGCTCCTCCCAGCAGAGGCAGTGTGCCACATCAGTAACGGGTCCACGTGTGGAGACGAGGGCAGCCAGGAGTGAGTATGGGGGACACAAACAGAGTCACAGAATACTGTCTGTCACAGGACAAAGTGAGGCACAGACAATTATCAGTCTCTAATGTTGGAAATATTTGTTACGCTGCATGTTTCAAGTGGTGGTGTCAGTTCAAAAGGACCTGCCCTTTTCTGCTGCCTCAGCCTTGGATGCTTTAACAGCTGAATAAGAGAGGGCACTGTGCCTAAAAAGTGCAAGTTCTACCCAAATAATGAAAACAGGAAAGAGCACAGATCTGGTCAGTTAAATGAGAAACCATAGTAAGTCTGTTGAAAAGTGCATTGTGAGGAACAAGTAGCTGAAGACATAAAACCATGTAATAAAATTATTTTCAAAGACAACTGAAGCAGGAAGCCTGCCAGAATGTCTGTAGGGCTGACAGATGATTGAGATGTAAAAAGACTGCTCAAAGAAGATAAGGATGAAGCACAAAAGCTAAATGAATTCTTTGCATCCAAGCATCTTCTGTAGAGATGCAAGGAGGTCCCCACATGGGGGTTTTCTTTGCAGAGAAGAGCCAGGAGAAATGTCTAAAGCTGGAGAATTGGAAGAAAATGTTTTGGGACAGATCAGTAAATGAAGAAGAACAAGTCCAAGGATATGATATTTTAAAAATCTTGTCTGAAATCTGAACTGAACATGAAATCGTAATGGCTGAGCAATTAAACTGTGGCATACAATGCAAGACCTAACCCAGCCTCGATACTAGAATAAAAAGCAGCAAACACAATGCTGATGTTTGAAGCACTTTGAGGGAATGTAAGGGGCAGGAGGTCTAACTTCTGTATGCCTGAAGTTGGTCAAACAACAATGAAGGAAAAAAGTACTGGGCATAAGAGAGAAATGACACAGCAATTGCCCCTCACAGAGCTTTTGTAGAATACAGAAATACATTCTGCACAAATCTGTTTGTGTTTTTTGAAAGAGCTGATGAGCATGTGGGTATGGGGGATCACTTGATGTAAAACTTTTGCATTTCAAAATCCCTTTTGATGAAGTTTTTCACCAAAGACTCTTAAAAAGCCTCCTAAAATCTCAAAGAATAAGGAAGGTCCTATAGAGGATTAGCAACAGATTAAAAGCTAGGAAATAACCTAAACGAGCTGTTCAAAATATTCATAACTGATCTAGAAAAAAAGAAGAGACAAAGCTTAGTGATGAGAAAAAAAAAAGAAGTCAGGATAATACAAATTAAAAATTATCACAAAGACTTGGAGATATTTTTCAAAATACTGTTGAAATGCAAGATAAATCTTAGTGCAGATGACTGCAAAGCAATGGACATGGTAATAAAGAACCGTTATGAACTTAAAATTAGCAATTACCACTCAGGAAAGATACTTTTGAGTTCTACCAAACTGTCAGTTCAGTGGAAGTCAAAAAGGCAGCTTAGAAAGTATCAGGAAAGCAACAGAGAACAAAACAGAAAGCAACATCATGTCACTATACAAATCCCTGGGGTGAATACAGCAGCTACTTCTCATACCTCCAACACATAAATGGATATGGTAGCATTAGAAATAGTAAAGAGAAAGTAATTAAGGCTGACAAAAGGAATGGAAATTCCTAAAAAAGGAAAGACTAAATTGATTAGACTAGGATCTTTCATGATAAAAAAAAGTTGTCAGAGGGATAATTGCAAAAGCAAGGTAGAAAATGATGAGAATAATGGAAAAGGCAAAGAGGACATTTTTTTTCATCATTTTGCATACACATAAGCAGTAGAAGCTCAGTCTCTAGAGTGTCAGGATCTGGGAGGCCCTAGGGAACAAATCTTCGTGATGTACTTGCCCTATTCTTACCCCGTTCCCCACACTGCTGTTGGGCACAGCTCATGGGCTGTGTGGAACTGCTACCTGACCCGATTCCTCCTTTCTTATGAGCCATGGTACTTCACAAAAAGGACCACAGTGTTCTAGTCTAAGACAATCAGTCCAGCAGCAGGCAGTGGCAGTCCTCACCCCACACCACCCTTTGGGAAGGCAATAATCTCCCTGGAATACCTGTTAGTTAAAACAGAGGTAGGCTGTAAATTATGAAGCACTCAAACCAGTGAGGGGTAGAAACAATAAGAATTCTCTCGGCAGAGGATAATCCCCAATATATTTTTCTGAAAAAATATACAGGTGAGGAAAGCAGGAGGCCACAAGAAAAGTACAGCAGCTAGCTCTTGTCATGTGGTGAAAAGTTTTACGTGTAGCTATCACTGTACACATCAGGAATATGAAATTCTGCACAGACAGGTGGGACACCAGTCCTCACAGTCTTCCTGGTTTGAAGCTATGCTCATTCTCATGCTCTGTGAACGGCCTGACAGATTACGTTACGTTACACATTAGAACAACCTATTTTCTCTGTTTCTTCCATGATGTGATCTAATGGGCCCCCCAGCAAGAGAGCTGCTGGGAGCTGTCGCTCATGCTTGCTGCCTGACGTCACAGAACACTGTCTGGATTCCTGTTAGGTATCCAGAACTATTCCATGATAATACTGAATCTATATTGTGTCAAGCCACATACCATAAGCAAAACACTCAACAGTGGCAAGCCCCCAGCAACGAGAAAGAAAATGGAAATAACTCTCTTTTCTTTGTTCTCCATTTCTATATTCTTGTCCCTGTCACAGTTACAGTGGCATATTAACCTCTTCACCATGTGGAATACATGCATGGCAGCTATCCTGAAAAATATGAAGAAAAATCCAGATATTTCACTCATAATTAATGGAAACAAAGCTTATGGGGAAGGGTGTTAGGCTCCCATGCTTCCATATTTTAGCCAATCTCTATTAGACAACTGGATAAAGCCCAACACAGGCAGACAGGTTATTCCAGAACTACCTGCTGCAGACTTCTTAAGTCATCATCTACCATTGGCAGAACCATGGCTATGATACGGGAAGATATCTGGGAAGACTGGGATTTTAAAAGGCAAATAAACTTACACTTGCTTTTACACTTAGGTGAATGACCCAAAATAGGTGTGTCTGCAAACATGACTGAAAACTGCTTAAAACACATTGTCTTAAAAAGACAATGCTTAAAACTGCATTGTCTTACAAAAATTTTACTAAACTCTTCCTGGGCTGGAACTTTCAAGAGAAGCAACTTCTTCCAAAGCATTTTGTTTACCTTAGTTTCTATCTGGGAAGTATGGGAGCAGGCAGAAAGAAAATAAAAGGGAAAAGATAAAAAAAGGGAAGAAAAGGGGGGGAAAAAAGGTTATTTCCAATAAAACATAAATCAAATATTTTGCCTGCTCTAATTTTTTTTTTTTGGTTGATAATATATGAAAGATTAAGTGGCTAGGTTTTGTTTGTCCTGAATGTGAACTATTTTCCCATATTCTTAATTAGTTTGCCTCCAGAAAGCAGCATTGCCAACAAGGGAAACAGAAGCTGAAGTGTAGAAACAAGGGAGATTTCAATCGCTATATTTTGTTGTAAGTAATAACTTGGCATCTGTGGATTCAGGATCATCATGGCTGTAAATCCACATAAAGCTGAATGTTATGAATGGAAGCTGTCTGGCCTTTCCCAATCTCCCATCTATTGCTGTCCCCACACTCAGATATGCTCCACACAGAGCAATTCATTCTCTCTTGCCACTTTGCTTTCTGCAAACAGCTGCCCGGGCTGCCCACAGTGACAGGTCATTAGTGGGCAGTTATTTTTTCAGGACTGAGTGCACAGGAGTGGCAGTGCTATAAAAGCTCCTCTGCAGAGCTCCATGAACTGATTTAGGCAGAGCTCTATCCCAATTTCCCATGCCTTCTCTTAGCAAAGATTGTCTTGAAAGCTCTGTGCCTTGTTGCTCACCTGCAGCACTCTGGTTTGATCATGGCCTTAGACCTTCAAGCAGCTCAGTCAACAACATCAGCTACATAGCTACTGCTGTTCTAGTGCTGGGTTTGTCACCATTACCCTCATAAACCACATTCAGGTTAGCTGGTATGACTCCAGCCCACTGTGCTTGCATATGTGGTACAAGTAGTTCTATTAAAGGAATAAGCTTTAGCTCTAAGAGTATTGCTCTAATTCTACAGTTGTGTGTGCACTAGGAGAACATACAGCTTTATCTGCCTGTCAATGTAGCACCATTTATTGCAAAGAGATGTGGCTTTAATGCCAAACAACAGTGTTAATTTGCTATTTGAGTCATGTAACCCTTCCCATCATTCTGGTAATTCATCTCCAAAGATCATAGAATCATAAAATGGTTTGGGCTGGAAGTGACCTATAAAGGTCATCTAGTCTGACTCCTATGCAGTGAGGAGACCAGGTTAGTTGAGGATGCTCAACATCAGAGCCTCATTGAGTATTACCTTGAAATACCTCCAGGGATGGGGCCTCAACTACCCCCCCGAGCAACCTGTTCCAGTTATCCACCACCCTCATGGTAAATTGTTTCTAACATCCAATCTAAATCTACTCTTCCATCTTGTCACTACATGCCTTTGTAAACGGACTCTTTCCCACCTTCTTGTAGGTCCCCTTCAGGTACTGGAAGATCACTATTAGATCTCCCTGAAGCCTTCTCTTCTCCAGGCTGAACAACCCTTAGCATTCCAGCTGAAGAGCATCTCTGCATGTCTGAGAAATTTTTCTTTGGGAATATATTACAATGTTCCCCTAGTTTCCTATTCTAAAGAAGTACTGTCAAACTTGATGATATTAAATATTTTCTTCAAATCCCTTCAAACCTGCTAACCTTCTATTCTATGTTCCCCACCTTATAACTCCTGATTACTGAATTATTAGTGTGTCACTAGCAGCTTTTTGCTTTTTGCATCTAAGAGTCTGTCTCTACCTTCCATGTTTATAGGGTGATTACACTAAGACTTGCTGGTTACATCCCATATTATCTCCTTTGATAGCAATTACAAGATCACAAGGACTGAACTGTCACAGAACTGACTTGATTAGCAGAGGAGGAAGGAGCAGATTACAATAGACAAAGGGAAGTTTTGACTTCTTTTCCTTCATTACCAGATAATGATTATGGATTTCCACAGGTTTTCTTTAACTACTGCACTGCTGCCCAAGAGTCCAGACAGAAGCAACTGCCTCACAGCTTCTCTGTTGCCAGCTGTTCCAAAGCAAAGCACACCTACTGTGTTGTGTAGTGCTTTGCTTCAGAGGTTTTCAGCTTGGCCCCATGAACTGCTTTTTAAGGATCAGCAGATGAGACCAAAGAAGATCCATCTCATTGACCAGGAAGCCTGTGTTCACCACGCAGCAATTTGTGCCTTCAGTGAGAAATACCTATGATCTTGCAAGCCAAAAGAAGGTTCAAAACCACAGGAAAAAGATGAACAGAATATGCTCCTCATAACAGCATTTTTTTCCAAGCCTCCCCTACATTTATCTCACCTAAGAGCTGAAGAGAGTCAGTTAGACAGTCAGTCTGAACTGATCCTGCAGCCTGACCTCTGCTCTGAAGCCTTCCCCTAGAAGGACTAGTCTCGGATCACCCTCATCACTAACACAGATCTAAGAAACCTTTCTTCTCCTTACGGTTCTCTTGGGACTCAACACCACCTCTTTCAGAAACTCCTTAAGAATTAATCAGTTGTTTTCCACCATCATCTATGAACTATACCAGCTTTCACCAGAAGCAAATTCAGCATATCTGACTTTATAATACATTGAGCTAATTCTTGTTTACAGTGTTCAAAAAAAAAACCAAACCAGCCATACGAAGGCTGCTGCTGATAGGAAAAAGAAGCCTCTTCCCAGTCTTTACAATTTGTTTATTGCAATCCCTTCTGAACAGTAACGAGTAGTAAAATAAGTCTAAGAGGCAGTTTCAATGGTACCTTGCACATCCCTAAAAAAAAACCACGACAAAAATACAGGAATCAGACATCTAGGCCATTATGATGATAGTTAATTCTGTTATCTCAATATTAGCATTTGAAATAGAGACAAGTGAAGAAGGAGCTGCATGTTTATCAAGCCAAAAATCAACATGGGCTGCATGAGCTGCTGATTTTCTTCTTTGTTGTATGCAAGGGATAGAGGGAGAAAGGAGGCAAGAGAAAGCAAAAGAAACTCTTCTTCAGTGATTTGAATCCAGTGCTGGAGCATTCAACAAAACATTCCTTTCCAGGATTTAAATTCTCCCTCTGATGAACACCTAGTGACTCAGTGGAATTTGCTAACCCTCCATTTGAAGCTAGAGCAAAGTAATCTCAACACTATTTCTTCCCTCTCCCTGTGCTACACCCCTCTAATCATGATAAATATATCTAAACATGCCTGATTAAGCCAGACAGACAATGAGCCCCTAATCTGAACTGATCAGGGCTCTGGAACTGCCAGAGTGAACCTGCTGTCTCTCTATCAGACAGAGCAATAAGGGGTCTGTAATGCAGCTCCATTAACTGCTTCCCACAGAATGAATTTTCCCTGACTGCTCCTAAAGAGCAGACACTTGAGGAATGCCGCCTGATGGGAAGTTGCTTTGAACGGACTCTTTCGGAATGACTGTTGAGCAGCTCCTTCTCAAGCCCTCCAGACAAACAACTAAAGTAAGAAAAATGTATCCACTTGCTTCTATGCTAGTTTAAAAAAAAATCTCCTCATACCTTATCTGCCTAACTGCCTCTCATTTTTTTTCATCTTTTCTTGGTAAGCCTCATCACTGGCTGATAGGTGTTGTACTGCAAGTGTGTGGTTATCAGAATAACAATCCTGTTCCCACTGTGCATGTGCATATGTAAGCAAGGGATCTGCTTTTGTGTGCAGCTGGAGCTTGCACTCTGAGGTTTCACAGAATTTAGTGCTGCAACAGACCACTACTATATCAATTTACCCTATCAATATATCAACGTACCATGTGGGTTTAGTATATATGCGCTGATACTGGAGTTTCATTGGAGGATAAATGGATATAGGTCAGAACAAGTACAAGAAATTACACCTCTGAACCTATGACATGTACATACATCTCTTTTCATGCAGGTGAAGCCACCTACAGTCTTTATCTGAGATTTACTCTTAGTAAAAAACTGCAGTCGAGAAGGGTCAAGAGAGCACCACACCCTGTTTGTGCTCTGTGAAATCCTGGGACTGCTCATCCTAAAACTGGTGTTTGGTACAAGCATAAGTACCTCAAAGTCTCTCTGAGCCACATCAGTTGTGAACAGCTCCAAGAAACCATTCTACAGGCAGCAAGTCAGATGGAGAATTGCACCTCTCAAATCGATCATACAAGAGACTGGGATGAGGAGTGATGTTATATTCCAGACATGTTTCCTATCAGGAAGGACTTTCCAAAGGTCACTTCCAAAGAAAAGTAGACAAAACAGAATCAAGAATCTGGTACTATCAACCAAGAACAGACAATAAAACCCACCTACAATTAAATCCAGCGACTTCAGAGTGCTTTACTTCTATTTTGGTATCTAAATGTAGGAAAGAATACTCAAGATTCATTACATCCAGGCTTTGATCATCAGTGAGAAATCTCCAAAATCTGTACAGTATCCAACATGCTGCTCTGTCACTCTGAGCTCTTGTACTGCAACTATAAGCTGAGCAATTCTAGTGTTCATGCAGGTCTGCGTGTGAATATTGGGTGTGCATATGAGTGGTAAATTCCCTTTGTCTATGTGTGATCACGCATTTCACAATGTGAAATGGGAATCTAGAAAAGAAAAATTGTAAAAATCTATGCTAAAATAGGAGTAAGTTCACCTTATGTCTTAGGTTCATTTCACAGCAGCTAAGGAACTCCTCATATATAAAAGATGAAGGATGCAACAGAAAGCTATAATTTATTTCTGGGCATAGCACAATCCAGAGAATTCATTACAATAAGGCATTCATTCAATCTGGTAAAAATAATTTTAAATCTTATATTGAACTGTACTGTAGATTGATACATTTGGGTTAGATATGTGAAAAAAATGGTATGAATATCTTCTAGTATACACAGCTGGGTACATAATATTTCAAATAAACTACTGCATGTTTCTTTGATCAGGCCAGCTGATAAAATTTTGTGTAAAATAGGAAGGTCAAGATCAGTGATGAAAGTGATATTTTCCTTGACATTTTTTTGTGTAAGATTAATCCTGGCAGCCCAGATAATTGGGCAAATTCTGGTCCTCTAGTACTAAAATTACATTGTGTGCCAACAGATATGATTTTACAGAGAGGTAGAATCACAGTTAGCTCAGTATGAAAAGGTGACATTTCTTTGTCCTTTTAATCAAAAAACTATTTTTGTACAAAGTTGCATGTGACTGCACAAGTTGTGCTTTTTTACTGAAAACTTTGCCTCACCTCTTTTCTTGGATATTTTTTCTCTCTTCTTGTGCTTTTATGAAAGAATGAAATATAAAAGTCTAGTTCAACATATATTTAACGATGATAATCTAAACACAAAACATATGAAAACTGATTATTAGGTTCTCAGAGCCTTTACCTTGGGCACAGAATCACAGAATGCTTTGAGTAGGAAGGGACCACTAAACAGGGACATCTTCAACCAGATCAGGTTGCTCAGAGCCCCATCCAACCTGACCCTGAGTGTTTCTGGGGATGGGGCATTGACCACCTCCTCTGGGAAACCCAAGCCCTAGTGTTTCACCACTCTCAGTATAAAAAAAATCTCCCTTTATATCTGATCTAAATCTAATATCTTTAGTTTAAAACCATTATGCCTTGTCCTCTTACAACAGGTCCTGCTAAAAACATTGCCCCCATCTCTTTTATTAAGCCCCCTTCAAGTACTGAACGGCTGCAGTAAGGTCTCCCCAAGAGCACTCACTTCTTCAGGCTGAACAACACCAACTCCCTCATCCTGTCCTTGTAAGCCGTGTTCCAGCCCTCTGATCATTTTTGTAGCCCTCTTCTGGACCCACTCCAACAGATCCATGACTTTCTTATGCTGAGGACCCCAGTACTGGACACAGCACTCCAGCTGAGGTCTCACCTGCAGAGGGGCAGAATCACCTCCCTTGATCTGCTAGACACATTTCTTTTCATGCAGCCCAGAACATAGTTGCCCTTCTGGGCTGCAAGCACACATTACCAGATGATGTCCAGCTTTCATCCACCAGTACCCCCAATTCCTCCACAGGGCTGCTCTACATCCCTTCATCCCCCAGCCAGGGTTGCTGCAACCCAGATGCAGGACCTTGCACTCGGTGTTGAACCTCATGAGGTTCACACAGGCCCCCTTATCAATCTTGTCCAAGTTGAACATTATTTCAGTTCATAGACACTTTTATTCTGAATAAATCTGATACACTTTATATAAAAAGCTTCACATTTAAGTAAGAACAGAGAAACTGAAATGCTACTAATGGTATCTGACACGTGGCATAATGAGCACTGCTGCAATACCTTCACTGCATAATGCTGCGGCTTACATATTTACCTTCTGAGCCTCTGTTGTGTTAACTATGTTTTTATGCTTAATGGATCTTCACAGCTTAACTTCCATTTAAACACAGAACCCCTTTTACAAGGCCTAAGTGCTACAAAACAGCCATTCTTTAAGGTCAGCCAATGTTCATCTTCACTTGGTGAATACTTCTGAAAGTGTTTTAAAGTAATCAATTACAATAATTCATACGTTTAAAGATGCAACTCCAACAGTCAATCCAACTTTTCTTCTCATTATAAGGTAAATGTGAATGCCAGCTTGCTACTGTTCCCGGGGTTTCTCTCTGCACAGCAATCATACCATTTTAAGTAGAAGTGTGGAGCATATTTCATGTTTGTATCTGCATTTTAGTTCGCTCAGTACGTTTGAAATTAAAGTGCAGCAGCAGTTCCTGAATGATTTAACATGTAGACATTTTTTACTCTGGAGTAGGAACAATTCATTAGTGTTTATCTTAACCCAAAATAGACTTTATCAAATTGGAATAAGTTCGTATCATCTGGAATACCCAGGTCATGCCCTGATGTAGGAATATTGGTCAGAGAACTGACGTGCAGACTAAGACACAAAGTTCATTATAGGTAGATCAAGAGTGGCATTCTACACTTCCCATTCCTACAGTGTGGGCACCTTCATGTCAGGAAGGAGAACTGGAACCTCACTATGTCACCCCTGCACACCCTGAAAAATAACAAGAGTCCCACTCCTTCAGTGAGCCAGTCATGGATGGTTGCTCTGCAGCAGGGAGCCACACAGCCTTCAGCCTCTTCAGTAGATTGCATGTGGCAAAAAGGGAATGCTGTGCAAAGGGTGTGAATGAGTCATGCGACATTTCAGGTTGACTGAAGTCATTCTGCTGCATTTATTTCTAATCTTCATGTGCTATCCACATTTGCATGTTAAGCAGAACGGGAAGAAAGAAATATAAATTATTTGCTACAATACACACATGGAAAACAGCAGACTCTGCATGTGTGAGAGAATGTGGGATTACATGCATGACTGGGTGAATGCAGCATCATGTGAAGTGCCTTTTCCACCCTCACACAGGAGCAGGCATTCTGCATGCAAGCCTGAACACGTCTGATCAGAAGTATGTTTGAACACGTGTGTCCCTAGGGATGAGATTATAGATGAAAGGTGTTCATTTGCAGTATGGCTGAATGGAGGAACAGAGGTCCCATGAGCATACTTCAGGTGATGCGTGTGTTGTGCTTTCTTTGGCAGCTACAAATCCAAGCAGCTGTGGATGAAGTGGTCTGTGTACACTTAGAGGCTAGGTATGAAATGTCGTGTGCGTGTGGGCGACAAGGAGCACCCATGAGCAAAAGCAGCTGTCAGCTGAAATTGGAATGTACAGATTAGTCAATCAGCAGTGAACCACCCACTTAAAAGATTTCCATGGACAGAATACACATCAAGCCCTCGAAATACAATCTGGCTTAACACTATGTGCCTTCACTCCTGGTCACACTTCCAGTTGAAAGGGCAAGTCTGCAGAGAGTCTGATTTCTTATAGCTCACCTTGAAGTCTGTTTAAGCCATGCATATTTAACAAGTTCAAGTGCTAAGCCATTTAAAAGTACATGTCTTATAAGCCTCAGTTGAAGCACTTGGACTTGAAAGTCTGGACAAAGGCACTGATTTAGAAAAAATCTCATTTAAGAAAATTCTCATGTAAGAAAAAAATAAAATAGCTATCAGTATGAAGACAAAGACCCCGGTGAAAAGCCTCACAAGAAATATTTTCTGATGGTGAAGAGGCAAATGTACTTCACAAGATACTCAACACTATGTCACTAGGACTCAGTGCTTTAAATTGAGGATGGAGAATTTAACTGTGAATATGGAAACAGTGGGTCACACACATACTAATTTTGAAATGAAATATCAGTAGGGTGGGGTAAGTAGACCTCTGGTATCTCCCCTTAAGTGAAGCACAGTCAGGTTTGGTGTTGCAAAGAGCTAACAATGTATTTGCATCCAAAGCAACAGACTCCCTGTGTGACACGCTGCAAAAGGGCACTGACGAGATTTGCATTATTACTTGTATTTTTTTGCCAATGTCCAAAATGTTGTGTCCTTTAAATTATTAAGATTTACTTACTGCACAGAGCACTGTAGATCCTCCCTCCTGCCTCTATTCTGCAAGTTACTGATAGCACACTCAATTAACCTTGGTTGATACAGAATAGACATTGTCTGTCTCATTTTCAGTAATTTTTGCCCAGTTCCACAGTTTTCATACAAACCATTGAACGGCAGTGCTTAAATCTCCAATTCAAATTGCCTTAATGGAAACAAAAATGCACATTCATGATGTTTGTATTCATATTAACTCTCATTTCATTATCTGAAAACCTAAATATTTGGCTTAGTCCATGCAGATTCTGCTCTATTAAATAAAGAAATTAGTGTAATTCTGGTTCAAAAAATTAAGAGAAAATGTATTTTTACATTTGTTTGGGTGGCAACTGCAGACATATTATTGCAATTCTATCTTGTAATTCTATCACTCATTGTGTTTGTATTGGCTTTGTACAGAAAGTGAAAAGGAATGAGATGGAAATCCCATTTTTATTAGTGAGTCCACTCCAGGGCACCCTTATTGCGATACATAAAGCAACCATTGGAATTGGTGAAGAAATGAGGGGAGACTCCACACAAGAGGACACTGTATATAACTCATGAGAGTCTTGAGTAGCAGTGGGAACTCTGAATGTGCTAAGGATACCATAGCATAGGTAATCGAGGCAGAGGCACAACATGATCTGCAACCGCCACAAACAAGCTCACAAATCCCCTGAGAACTGGCGTTGGTCCCACCAGCTCTCTTAGCTGTGAGAGCACAATCGACTTTGTTCTCAGGCTGAGAAATGGGTGTGTACATATTTAAAGAAGCCAGCTGTTGTATTCAACATTACATTGCAGTTTATGAGGGGAGGACAATGTGCTATTTTTTCCACAACACAACAAAACATCATGCACAGATGTTCCTACAGTTATGCTCCAGAATACACAGTGCTAACAGCAGCACTGCCATCTAAGAATCACCTCATGAAGGAGTTCAAAGCAAAAAAAAAGTAAATCTATAAAAATCCTGTAGAATTATATCAAATGACAGTCTGATTGGTTATTGTATTTCTACATTACATCTCTTTTCCCTACCCTTTCCCATCATAAGACACTTCCCTATTCATAAGGCAAACTACTTGAAGCAAATGGTATTCTTCCATGTGGTGCAATTTAAGAAAAATGAACAGATCAGAGCTGTTTAAAAAAATCATACAGTAATTAGAAGTGATCTGTGGAGATCACCCAGCTCAAGACCCTGCTCAGAGCAGGGTGAACCTTGAAATTATACATGATAAGAATATAACCTTATTTTCCTACAGTGACTGCTGTAATAGAAATCCAGTTTCATTCAGGCAATGATATAAATTATGTACATTTCTTGATCAAAGACATATGGAAAATCATTTAGGTAGAAGATCTGCATTACATTATTTGAGACTTCCTTTCAATATGCATTTATAAGAAGATAGTTGCTTCAGTGCTAGACTGCAATTATACAGCTGCATATTATCAAAACACACACTAAAATTAAGCTAGCATTACAATAATCTTTCCTGACTCCTGTGTGCTTAACACTCATTGCATAACTGTAAAAAAAAAAAAAAACAAACCAAAAAAAACCCACCAAAATTCACTTGGCTAGGCACTGTGGAAAATGCTTCAAGTCATGTACCTCATACAGCCTTCAAGAAGGTGCTCCTCTTATGCTTGCCTTAGAAAGTCTGCAGAAGGAAGTTTTAAGAGCTGCAAACTGTAGGAACCTGCAGCTCTCACCCTTCAAGACACACTGTGAATGTGATAAGTTCACTGCAGTGAGAAACTTACCAGTGGCAAGAATTACTTGTCACAAGACTTAAACAAAGCCTGTGCACTGCTACAATGAGATTTAACCCCTCAAAATAGGGGTTAGTGTGATTACTTTATGATGAGTGGGGTGAATTTTATCCAATTTGAATACATTATCAATACTACAATTCAGTTTTCAATATGAAAAAAACCCCAAAAACTTATGATGTTCACTAAACTTCCTTTTTCTATTCTGTTCTCTAGGAGTATTTTTCTACTATATCTACTCTAATTACCATCAGATTTAAGGAACTGCAATGTTCAGATTCATTACTATTGCATATCTTGCTATATTTGATTATGGCAGGCTGTCCCTTTCTATCTTCAAAATGAGTCTTGTTTTTTAGTTTATCTTTACAAAAATAGTTAAATTCATTAAAGTAACCATCTTCATAAAAGAAGCTAATCTCCATATATCCCCAAAGCATTTACTGAATTTTGAGTTACTGTTTTCTTGGTTGCCCTGTCTGAAAGAGACTGCTCATTTCTACAGTTAGTCAAGGGAATAAGTAGATGATTCCAAAGATCAAGTCAATTAGGCATTTGAGATTGCATAGCAGAAGTTGATGCATTCAAAACCACCCCATTAAAAATGTAATGCCAGGATTGTTTAGGCTAAAAAGAAGATCAACATTTCAAAAGAACATCCTACTCAAAAGCTAAAAACCATTTCAAAGAAAAAAATAAAACTTAACATAATGAACAGAAACTGTTCAAAATAGCAATAATTCATTAATAAAATAACTACTGTTCACCCCAAGATATTCCCACTGCATTTCACAAAACACAAAGTAAATTTAGCCTCCCTTTGTATTTCTGGTACCTTTACAGGCTTCATCAGCAGGGGATGTAGCAATGCTGGGCAGGGGCCACATACTGTTGTAGTTTCTCCCTGGTGTGTTCTGAAGGATTACAGCTGCTCCTTTGGCTTCTCTTACTAAAACTACCCAGCACTTTAATTAAGAAGCCTTATTACGAGCTCATATTTTGCAGCAGCCTTAGTGAGAATAACACTTCTCTGGACACCTCTGATATAGTAAGACTGAATGTTAAAATATTATGACTATGTCCTTTGACCCCAGCTTCATCCTGGAGGGTACCTTGTTTGGCTGCTACTTTCCTTTACTCTGTATCTATCCCTTCACCTAACAATGAAATCCATCCTTTGGCGCTTTTCAGCAGTGCACAGCAGGTTAGGAGCAGAAGCCACAACTGCCCAATTAAAATGTCAGATGTGCAGAAGGCAAACTAAAACATGCCTGTGCTATCAGGGGAAATACCTTTAGACTTATGCAATTAGCTAATGGATAATTGATGACAACAGGCAATCAACCTAGAGTTGCTGGTTTCATGAAAGAAATCTGCTAGGGCATATCATTCAGTATTGACTTGGATTAAGGGCTTGATTCTCCTGCAGTCACTAACACCTGAAGTGCTGAGAATTGCCTTAGAAATCTCCCCTAAATTACCAGCTGAAATCACAAAGTGCTTGGAAGACTCGATGTAGTGACTACAAGTGTGCTACCTTTCCCAGTGTCTCTGTAAATTATGGTATACAAAGAATAGTAAAAGCTCTTTTGCTGTTTGTGGAGGGGAAAGGAATTCTTCAGTTGAGAGCAGTACCCCTGATGATTTATTACAGTGAGATAGTAATAATAAAGTTAAAAGCAGGTGTAGGGAGCTTTGAGGCATTACCAAAGAGATAGAAATCAAGACAGAAAAGGGAATTTTTACTCTAGACTACCAATGGCCACCCAAAAAACTATCCTGAAACAACTGCCCTGGTACAACACCACTGGGAGAGCTCCTAGTTCAAATAAGGCCTTCATCTTTCCTCCTTCTTCATTTGCCTTTCGCTTTATGAGAATAGAATGAGAAAAAGAATGAGATCTTGCTGAGGCCTGGACTTTCTTCTGCTATGACTTTTTCTGCACCTCAAAAACTGATGAGTTTAGTTGTTACTTTTTTTTTTTTAAATCAGGTAGCTACTGCACAGTAAACTCCCACTGAAATAATTACCTTGCAGCTGTTTGTGATTATAAAATCACTAATTCATTAAATAAAATTATTCTTAAATACAGATTCTTTAAGAAATTTAGCACTTTGGGTTTGATCTTCCTTTTGTTTCTCTAGCTTCAATAATGGATGGAATCTCAGATTTTCACTCTACTTAAAGATCACAAAACCCTTGCATTGATACCATAGGAAGATTTTTCCCAGAGTTTTTTTACCTCTATGATACATCTTGTATATATATAAAAAAATTATAATCCCTTAAACCACCCCCTGGTGTTTAATTTATTCCTTCAGACGATGCTACAAATGGAACTTCCAAGATACCTGAGCTGCCTACAGCTAGAATGTCTTTTTCAAAACATTCATCACTTCACACCAGGACTCTCAGTAGACAGCAGAGCCTCCAGCATCTTTCAACAGGGACACTCAGCTTCACTTCTGTTGGAAGCAGGGGGAAGCAGCTGCTGCTCTGAATGATGAAACTCTTAACTGAGCAGCAACAACAGCCCCACAGAGAACTTCTTGTTGTGATGTCGTGGGAAAGGAAAAATATTTTCTTGAACATCATTTAAAGCTAATCTGACAACACAAACATTCAGAGGCTTTGATTATTGAATGGGCTCATTAGAGCAGCTGAAGACGACAGCATTAAACAGCCATGTACAGGTGTAATTTCTTGGGATACAGGAGATAGCAATATATGCTATAGCAAAACAGTAGGCAAAGGCTCCATTACCTTCTGCTGAAGGTAATGACATGATTATGACAATACCTATATAATTTTCAGTAATGTAATATTGCACATTTATTCATCCCCTTCTACTAAGCATGTCGAAGTACTTGTTGGCTTTGATGAATTAAGATTCACCTTCTGTTCAAGTATATTTTCAGCCCAGATTCAATTCTCTTTGACAGTAAATCCAAAGAATTTGTGTTTGCTTTGATGGGTTTAATCTGAGAGATCTGTTACACTATTAGGATTACAAAGAAAGGAGAATCCAAGCACATAATGGTTCAACAATGGCATTATTTCTATCAGTGTCATGACAATAGAGCTTGAAACTGTAAACTAATCACTCAGAAAGTGTTTGTTCCATCCCCACATAAAGCTGTTCACACTTGACTGATAGAGTTTGATCACCTTTCTCAGAATCATTAGGTTTTCACCAGTATTTAGGAAGCATAGTGGACATGACAGAGAAATAGTCTGATCCAGAACAGCAAATACTGTGTACAAAGAGCCAGACAGAATGCTCCCAGTGTCCTTTCTTTTTGTGCTAAACGCTTCTGCATGACAAACAATTACCAGGGCTTATTCGTGCACAGACACAATTTTAAAGCTTGTCCACATCCTAAAATAATCCCCATTTAGATTTCAGAGATGTAGAGTGTTTAACCTCTGTCGGAACTCAGCTATACCTTGGAGTGGCTACCACCAGGAAATACATTGTTATTTATGTAGCTGGTTTTTTTTTTAATTTAAAAAAATAAATAAATTCTAGAGCTCTCAGAATTAAAGTTCATACTCCGAGGATTACTGGTGGATTTGTCATGATGGGATAATAAAAAGTTGCGGAACTAGAAAGGAGATTCTAGAGAACAAAGGCACTCTGTGCCTCAGGGAAAAAAAAAAAAAAGGCATGTAATTAGTATTGTACACTACTCCAGAAAGATAAAGCCATATGTAAAAAATGTTTTAGAGTTCTGGAGAGGGAAGAAGGATGAATCTTGGAGCTCCAAGTGAGGGAAAAGAGTTTAATCATGTACTGGCATATACTGTTCATTTAGACATTCAAGTAGTTTTCTTTCATCTCATAATATTTTGCAGTACTGACCTGGGATCTTAATTCCAAGATAATGTGTCCATTCTTTGCAAGTGTATTCCTCAAAGGTTAGTCTTCCTGGCTTAGATGTGATTTAAATGGTACATTTAGCATGGCTCTCTCATCAGCAAAACAATGAAAGTATAGATAGATAGATAGATAGATAGATAGATAGATAGATAGATAGGTAGGTAGATAGATAGATAGATAGATAGATAGATAGATAGATAGATAGATAGATAGATAGATAGAT
>JAOEGS010008084.1:39757-71089 GCA_025447755.1 Corythornis vintsioides
AATAATTGTATTTAAAAGCCACTTTTTGTCTTGCAAATTTGTCTATTTATCTTTTTTTTTTTTTTTTTTTACATTCTTCTCAATAAATGCCACAATTTACTTTACTTAATGCACAGTATGGAAGAATATTTCTTCCTTTTTTTTTTTTTTTAAACCAACTACCTGGCAATTTTGATAATTTAGGTTTGTTCTTCCTGGAGAAGTTAGGTTACACTAACTTAATGAACTTAAAGATATTTGAGCGGTAAATATCGAGTCTTGTCATTAAATGTAAACTTCATTGAACTATTAACTTTACCATTGACATTTAAGTTTTTCTATTTCATAATTAAACTCTTTGAGAAACTTTGTAGTTTAGGAAAATGCTAACAGCATATAAATCTGCTATCTTTATTTTCAATATAATCTCTAGACATTGTTTTTAGAGCTGAACCTGCAAGAAGTTCTTGATAATCACTAAAGCCTTTATAGTGACAAGAAATGGAAATGCCAATTGATACCTAGTAAAAAGAGTTTCCACACTACAGATGATTAAGCAGTTCGTATAAACTATTCCATCTGCTGGCTATCCCTGTAGAACATGAGATGCCATGGAAAGGGAACTTCCTGTTGTTCATCCTATTGTAGAGCGTTTCTTCTTTAACATAACATTGACACACCAATGGATAAACAAGAGCCATGATCTTTTCTTGCCCATATGATAATGGTTACCTACTACACAGAGGAATTTTAAATATAGTCATCTGGTTTATTATGTGAGAATTCAAATTTTGAAAACTACCTTTTCTAAGGTGAAGAAAAGAATGAAACACAAGCAGAGCACCAGAGTTTTCGTTCAAAAAGAAGTCAAGGTGGCTGTTGCCTGTATTTTTTACATGATTTTTTTTTTTTTTAATTAAATATTCTGGTACAATTATCAGAAGGTCAAAGCCAGAGAAGCAATCCTCTTTTCCTTCCCCCTTCTACACTGAAATTACAGCACTCCCAGTTTGAATTAGAGTTATTTACAAAGGACAGAGAATTGCTCATCAAGTCAATCTGTATTCTGGGCAACAAAGAGATGGATCACAGTATTGTGTGTAAAACTTATTCCTGCTGTAGTGATCCATGAAATTGCAGTTAATTTTGAGGAAATGGACCATTATTTTTTAAAGTAGAAGTGAAAGAAAATAAGAAATAGGAGGTAAACTGCAAGGAACTGAACTTCAAATATGAGATTAAATTATTAGTAGGAAGGTAGCACTGCTGGGAACAGCATGAGCTGCTAGATGAAGACACTGACCTGTTGGCTTTCAGATACAACCAAGTACCTGCCTTGCCATGGTAAATTAGATGAATTATTGGTAGTGATGGGCCTGTCACATTGCACATTCACGTCTCCAAATGATGTATATGAAAGGAAATTCCTGCTGATAGAAGCTCCATGCAGCTCCTGCAGGCTCTGAGGTGCCAACAACATGCATCTGTTCTGTGCAGTGAAATAATTGCAATGTGATGCTCTATAGTACAGATGTGCATAATGATTTTGCTTGATTTTATACTGATAGATGAGATAAATTCAAGACTGTTTAAAGATTGTAAAAAATCTGGGAGCTATGAGACTAAGGCAAACATTAACTGTACCATGAGAATTTGCATTTCAATGCCTTTTTCCCCCCCTCTCTCAGCAAAAGATGGTATATGTTTCCACCTCATCATTGCTAAACTTGAATGTGCTATGTGGTTTAATGTGGTTTCAGAAGAAGTCAAAAAAACAACTACCATTTGGTCACCCAGTTCCAAGAGGTGTGTCACTGTTTCACCTAGTGATTGGCCTTCACCTGAGTTTTGATTACTAACAATACACACAGCCTTGCTCCATTCTATTTGTAAAGCAAAACATCTTAACTTCAAAAGTCCCCTGAAAGCTCTGCACTCATTAATGACCAGAAAGAAACAGCTGAACTATCACCTGCAATTCCAATTAATTTGCCTGTCAGGTCAGTCTATTTAGGACAACCCAGACCAGGATTCAGCACTGTGACACTACAGGGAGACTAAGGACATGATCAGATCCAGTGCTTGAAAAAAGTTATCAACAACAGAAACAAGGAACGAAACAGAAAACTTTGTGTAATACACAAAGAACATGATCTTTGGACTGAATTTTCAGGTTTATAATTCTAGGAGAGGAGGAAGCCAAAGGTCTTTCAGTGTCTGCAACCTGTCTCTCAAGGCATTCTGTAGCATATGTTAATGTCTCTGATCAGCATGCCAAAATCAGGAAAAATCTGCCTTTCCTTTCCTATGGTTTCTGACATTATCAGAAGTAGTAATATAACAGAGGCATCAAGGTAGCTAAAACATAACTAGATGCTGTATCTTCTACATTATGCTGTCCCCTAAGACAGCTACTATCAATCTCTGTTCAATGACACTTTATTTCTCTCAGCTTCTACTAGAATTACCTGGTTCAGATAAATTTAAACTTAAACAGCTCAAACTGAAATTTTAAGAATATATGTGCTAAAGCTTTAGTTGATACAAAAATGTAAATGTTTTCCATGCTAAAAAGGTACTATCTGTTAAAAATAAATGTTTAAAAGCCATACAATGAAGAAAGCGAAAACTATAGGTTTTAGAAAAACAGGAAAGGGGAAGCATTTAGGAATAAAGTAGTGAATCTCTTATTATACTTTCTTGTGTAGTCACAAATAGAGTTGTATTGTGGGTGTTTAAATCCAGCAGACATTTCTCTGATTCAGTCTGTTTGTCCATTATCTTAGTCACTATTTGCTACAACCTGGTTTGACCAAAAGATTTAATTCAAAACTGGAATGGGAGTGTCTATTGATGGCAAGTCATAAAACAGCTTGACAGAAAGTGCATTGGGATCCCATAACCAGGAAAACATAGAATTACTTTGAGTCAAGACCGTGGTGCCTGTGCAGGACTACAAAGAGAGCATCAGTAGGGGAATAACAAGTAATCAGTTAATGGACTCCTGTGCAATAACTTTGGGTCTGAAAAGTACAGAGACCTGTACTAGAAAAAGAGGCATGCTGTAGAAATGCTGTAGAAACTGCAGATTAAATCTCTGAAAGGCTGGGTGGAGATCAATAGAGTGGTTACAGCAGACTTGTAACACAGCTTTCTTTATGCTTCATCCCAGCTACAGATGTCTCGCATAATTTAAAGACTACTGGTATTCACACAAACTGTACAGGATATATAGGTGTAAGGATAAATTAATTCTTTGCGTTTTAGCCAAGATCAAAAAAAGTCCTTCACTCTCTGAGTAGATCACTACTTTCAGAATAAAATGTCAGATGATATTCACTGTGAAATAACATGGCAATAAGATGACTGTACACTACTAAATCAGTATGGCTCTGTGCCATAAAATAAAAAGAAATTGCCCACTGGTAGCAGTTATTTTTGTATGGCTTTTACATATATCAGATATTACAGGGGTCTAAAAAAATCAAGGCTATTTATTAATAAGTAAATAATTCTACATAAAATGTAAACTACAAAATGAAAGGAAGGGATATTTGTGAATAATTAATATTGCCAGGAGTTAATTTTGTTCAGATAATCTTCTAAAATGCTGTAAATTTCATTTGATCTGAAGTTGCAGTAGGAAACTTCACTAAAGAAGACAGTGTTTAATAACAGATAAAAAAAATCAACTCAGAATTTTTGGCTTGGTTTTCTAAGACTTAACTGCCAGATATCGAATACAGAGTTAGAGAACATGACTATTCAAGTTGACATACCGTCCAAACCAACCAAAGTCACTGCAAACAGCATTTAGTCTATTGCTGCACCTTTCACCCTGACCCATCAGTCCTAAATATTTTTTGAATTTTAGATGTAGTCAGTATAACAGAAAGGATATAATGTTGTCTAGTTGCATTAAGAGAAAAACAGAAGTGCTGCAATTTTTGGACAGGGTAACAACAAATCTTGTATGATGTGACAAACTAATTTCAAACAGACAGAATATTGCATCTGTTTTTATAGGTGGGAATGTATGGCCTACTTGCTGCAGCTCTTGTGGAAAGAAAGTTTATGAAATCCTTGCTAGGCCTTCCCCTTCAATGACATCTAAGATTTATCAGTGTAGTGAATCCAGGTGTGGGATAGCAGAAGGCAGCTCCATGTTCATGTCAGCCATAGAGTATGGTCAACAGTTGGCAGGCCTGCTGTGTTTAGGGATGTAAGGTCTTCAAACATGGCACTATACTAGACTTTTTAAAATAAAACTAAAAAAAAAAAGCCAAAACAAGAAAACCACTGTAATTTTCACCTTTTCTGCTTTCTACATCCCAAGCTTGCTATGTCCTTCTCACCAAACGAGACCTGTAGCCTTCTTCCTCTTCAGAAAACATTTTCAGAAAACCTTGTGCAATAATCCAAATATATTTGAATTTCCAAAATAAATGAGCCCAGTATTTCCTCTCAGACCCAGATACGAATTTGTGCAGGAAGTTGTCCTCATGTCATTCTAGTAGAAAAACTGATAACTTTTAGAAGGATTAATTGTTTTTTTTTCCAGTGTAGCTCCCTTAATCTCACAGTTGAAGCTCTAGGGGGAAAAAAGTGAGCAGGAATCCATTTTGGGGAAGAGGAGAAAGGAAGTTATGAGATTGCTCACTTCAACAACTGCCAAACATTGGATGCATTTAGCTGTAGTACAAAAATCACACCCTGTTATACAACTCCAGCAATGAGGAGACACTTTAAAAGCATATGTAAATTGCGCTGCATTTGCATCCACTCCTAAGAATATTTTACATTGCAAGGACTATGTGAAAAACTATAGCACAAATAAAAAGTAGACTAAACACTTCTGTTGAATTCAGTTACCTGTAGCTTCCTTTGATCAGCTGTATCAGTGGAAAATGAGATGGACAAGGGCAATTTTATTCTATTTAATGAGAAGCCCTAGAAGACAGTGAATTTTAACCTTTTTGATCAGCAGAGCCCTAAAGATTGTATAGTTCAGTTGCAGTCTTCTGCACAGAAAAAGTAACCATAATGGTAGTGGTTTTACTTTTCTGAGTTCTCAGCTCCCTTGGAAGCACATGATCCAATTGGTAGATGTACCTTGAAAATCTAGATGAAAGCCTGAGAACCTTTGTTACAAATAAGTTAATATAAACAGTAAAAGCAGCATCAGCTTCCCTCAGTGTTCTACAGCATTACAATGTGGATGTGCAAATCCTGGCATACAAATCTGTGTTTAACCCATACCCAGAACTAAACTACAGCAGTTGCTCTATCACTCCCTGAGCCCTCCCCAGCAGAGAAGGGGCATCAGGAAAAGGGGAAGGGACCTATGGGTTGTAATAAGAGCAGATTTAACCAAGCCTAGTATTAATAGCAATAATAACAATGCTCATAACAAAGTATGTGAAGGTAGCTCAGGGAGTACATCAGTCACACCAAACAGAAAAGCAGCCCTCAGGTGCAGAACAATAAGTGACACCCTCTGGGAAAGGTAAGGCACCACCCTCAGCAAAATTGCCCTCATAAGGAGTGTGACATTTGTGGTCTGGGATACACTTGTAACCAACTCAGGTCAGCTGCTCTGGCTTTTGCCCCTCCTGGATTAATCTCCTGTCTGACTCAAAACTGCTCAAGATTTACCACTGTGTACAATGGCTGACCTATGATTCTATCCCAGCAAAACCAGGACAAAATCCCATTTAACCGGATTAAATGTCATTACAAAGACATTGTCACTGGCAGTAACTTAAATAATGAAATATGCCCAGATAATAGTGTCAACAACTGTCTCCTTAGAAGTTAGGCAAAAAATGTGTTCAGCTCACCCAGCAGTCCCAGTAAATAGAAGTTTTAAGAGAGAGAACATTTTTAGTTACACAATCTTAGCAATGTATGGTTAAAAGATGCAGGAAAATACAAACCGAAAACTTTATTTAATTAACATTATTTTTTCTTGTTCTTATTTTTTCAATATTAAAATTTTCCGTTTAATGTACCCCTTGGAGCAATAAAGTGAATTCTGCCTTCTTTTGTGCATCAGCTATATCTGTATTTTATCACTCTAAGAGGCTTTAACTTCCTTTACCATCAGTATAATCATCTTCACTGGCACACAAGTCTCCTTTTTTTTCATAATATGACCACATGTGCACAAAGCTGAAAACACAGTCTCAGATTTTATTACAAGGAAAGGGTCCTGGCTTTTTTAGACTGACCCATGATCGGAGATGCCCAGCAAGGGCCTCTGAAAAATGCATTTATGTCATTCTAAATGCCTTTAACAAAATCCCAGGAATAAACATCGATTTTCTCCACCATAACCAGAATCTACCTCTTTCTGGGGAAGGAACCTGTCTCTCACCAGGTTCTCTCCTGTGGCCATGAATTTTACCAAGAGTCCTCCTCTCTTGCTTCCTTATCATGGTGGAAGATTGGATGGTTGAGTCCCTATACTGGGTGCAGGCCTACATTATTATTTCTGTCACAGATTTCCTGTGTAGTCTTGGACAAGTAATCTCTCTGTTCTTTGATGGTAAAATGAGGCTAACACATCTCAAACTCTTATTCTGAAAATCAGTTGATTAGTCTTTGTGAGATACTCTGATATTAGAGCACAGATGCTTCAAAAAAACCCCTGTAAATACACAGTGATCTCTGATTTCTGGTCTTCCACTGCTTTTTTTTTTTTTTTAAAAAAACAACCCTTTCCACTTAATAAATCCCAGCTGGAGAAATGTTCTTTTTACTAAGCAGTTCCTACATTAGTTTTCTATAAGGTGGAGCCAATTTTCTTCCCTTCGCTTTTCTGGAGCTCTTTACCCTTTGCTGATTTTGTACAATATATCCTTTGCAAATATTTATTCACTACATTTTATCCTCACATTCCCAAGAGCCTTATAAATGAATGTACATAAAAAGCTCCAAACAAAGAAATAAGACTGCTGCAGGGTTACCACACAGCAGACAGATAAACAAGCTATTAAATCGTTAGCTATATGGTCCTTTCATGATCATATCAAAACACCCACTGTGGGAGGTATGGAAGAAATACTGTATATTCTACAGAAACTGCAGGGAGGAGCTTTTAATTGTGTATAATGTAATATGATCGGGACTTTAAAATTATCTTCCTATTCTTTTGAGTGTTATTTGGGATAATTGCTCCAAGTAATGAGGATTTTGAGTTGTCTGTCTCATCCATAGTTGGCTGCAAGGTCAGCATTTTCCTTGGATGCTGGTGTAGCAGAAACTCAAGAGAAGTATTGTGCATGCTACATTGTCGTGATCCATTTCAACAAAGTGCTGCTTGGACACACCAAGCTGGGAACTAACAAGGCATTGTCCTAATAGTCCACAATAGTGAAATGTGAAGGAAAGAATCCAAAGTAGCACACATACAACCTATGTCAGTTCAGGGAATGCTCTATACTGCTGTACATCTCTCTGCTGAACTGGATTCTGCAATGAAGTCTCCAAGGGCTTGCTACTCACTCTAGGAAAGAGACTGTGATTCAGGACACTGTTTATATTAAAAAAAAAAACTATTAAAAATTTGCAAATATTAAAATATGAAGTACCAAAAAAAGAACACATATACCCTAAGTAACAGCAACATCTTTTCATTTTCCTTCTATATTTTTTTCACATTGGTTTAGGAATAAAGATGTCTCTCAGGGTGCTGCAATTTTAAAAATTAGTTTTTCAACTACTCCCTACTCTCTTGTTTTGCTCCCTGTGTTATGGGGCACATGTCTAGAATAATGCCACTATAATGTTCCTTTTAAAATGGTAACTAGAAGGGAGAGAGGGGATGCTGATCCTGGCTTGCTGGATGTTCACTCATCTGTATAATTTTCACATAAATGAGCAAAACAACCCAGCTTCTTATATTTGCGTCTCCCCTGTTCAAAAATGAAGCATGTTTCAGTCACTGGGGATATAACTGCAGAAGGCAGCAGGTAAGAACAGGAGGGCAGGCTGAACTGGGAATCTGCCTGGCTTTGTCAATTATCATAAAGAGGCATAAAATGTGTTAGTATTCAATTCCAGTCATTGGCAGTTGGCATTGCAGTTAATGGACCGAATGATGCCTCAGAGGCATTTTTCTACCTGATTAACTCCAGGAAATTTAACACCTGTGTAAAAGCCAGCACCATCACTCCCACCCCCAATAATAAAAGAAATAAATAATTCAGCAGAACATTTTTCTAAGGCAGCATCCATGTCACATCAAAACCAGCTTTCTCCAGCACCCAGGCAAGCAGCAGTGGCCTAAGACAGACAAGTCATTTGAAAATGTGAAATTGCCCAGAGGCCTATTTCATAGGTAATAGTGATGTATGTAGAGGGGAAGAGTTGATGGATATTTAACAGATTTATTTTTAATTATCATCCTATTCTTCTACCTTCAAAGTAACTAACAAATAGCAAACAGATGGTCAGATATTCCAAATGAGGATGTAATCTCACAGGCAGAGTTGTGGGACTCAAACAACTGAAATGAAGATAGTAATTTTATCTGTCATCTTTTCCACAAAATAAAAGCATAGAAAGAACTTGGACTTAACTATTTCTTGCTGAGTGTCTACCATATTCCCAAATACAAGGGGCCCTGGTGATTTCTTGCCTGGTTTCCACTGACAGTAATCAAAACACCTATTGCAACAAATGTACAAACTGCCATTTAAAAATTACATTAGAGATAAAACTATGCAGTTTGAACATTAAAGCTTTCTCTGGATCCCCTGCAAATCTGCAAAGCGCTCAGAATACTTCAGAATATTTTTTACTGGGCAATGCAGTATCTCAGGGTAGAGTTCATTTTATTTCATATTGTAAAACAGCACTCTGAGATCCCAGTGAGACACCTGTTCCGAATTGTGCCATGTACTCACGTTTAATACTGACTTACATCATGGGCAATTCTGTTTAAACCTATCAGGTGTTACATAATATGATCAAAACTATCACAATTTTGCTCAGCAACAGGGGATTAGGCTAATTGACTAAATTGGTCTGGCATGTAGCTGCCAGTCAGCAGAAATGAAGCCCCCTAGAATGGAAAACGCTCTGTAATTTAAGGACTACATTTATTAATAGTGAGTAAACATGTAATAATGCATAACTATAAATTGTGTGGCTATTCCAGGAAAAAACTCTTTACCCTCTTAATGGTGCACTGGATACCTGGCTGCTAGTTTCTTCACAAGAAGATTTTTTAAAGTCTTTTTTAGTTTCTGTACGAAAGACTTTTTTAAAACTAGTTAATTATTATCTGGTTATGAATATCTTACATCTCTCAAGTGTAAGAAATATTTCACCTAGGTAGTTACAATGTTCAATTTGAAAGCTGTTTTATAGATAAATATGCCATCTATATACTCAAGGTATGTGCACAATGACAGAGTGCTGAAAGACTCCAACAGTCTCCAAGGTAAGGCAGACATGCCTGTGCTCTTCCCTTGTATCAGAACAGGGAAGGGCACTGGTATGACCTATACTGAAACTGGCAAACTGAAAAGAAAAAAACCCACAAGGACGAAATTATCAAGCAGCTACTCATTCCTTGGAGTTTACAGTAGAGAACACAGACCATGGCTGGATCTGAATTCAGCTGCTGGGTAAATGAGATTTTCAGCAATTGAATTGCAGAGCAGCAGGAGGAAAGAGGAAGAAAAAAAGGAAGAAAATTCAAACCTAAAAGATTTTTATCTGTCCTCAGAGAAGCACTTTCTGAACGAATTGTAACCAGTTATAACTATATTGCATGACTCGGAGGACACACTCTCCAGCCAAGGCAACTAATTCTTTTTGCACTCAGGAGGGGAGGAATATGCCCCAAATATTTTATGACCTCTTATGAGGAAATGGAGGGCAGTCTCGTCTCTGCCTTATTCCTACCTGCCTGTGATGATTAGTTCAGTGGGCTCTGGGAAGAACTGCTGTAACCCGTTAGTCGCACTTGTGAAAACAACTTCCTAGAAATTGTGCCCCCTGCTTTTCTGAGAGCTTTGGAAATTACAGATTTTTTTTTTGTTGTTTTAAAAACATTATTACATTATGGCAATATTCCACCATATTCTTGTCAAGTTTCTTATTAGTATTTAGCAGCATCCACCACAATCCAACTCTTCCCTCTGCTCAGCAAGCTGCTGTCTCAGTGGATGATGAAACTTGGCTTGGAGAAAGAGTAAATCTTATTAGCGATGCCCACACGTGCTGTGCAAGGGCTTGTACGTGATCTATCATGCTGGAGAAAGACATGCAGTCTGATTACAAAAGGGGATTTTGTAAAGGGTTCATCTCTGTGTTTGCTCAGTCAGCATAGGAGAAGCTTGCACATCTCTTTTTTTTAAATGGTTTGAGATAAAACCTGCTTCTCTCCATTCTTATTTCCATGTCTAGCCCACAGGAATTCAGGAAAGCAGGGCTTTCATTTTCCTACTTTTTCATGCTTTGTAGTACTAATATTTGGCATATAGAAAGCACTTTACTGTTTCAACTTACTGTCTAATTAAATACCACTATAAGATACTAGCTCCTCTAAAAAGGTAAGTTATTTAGGCACAGTACTGCACAGGGATATCTGATATTCTGCACTCCTGTTCTAAAAATAGGGAACTGCTGTGATTTCTCACAATATGACAGTAACAAGAAAAATCTGACTTTTTAACAGTAATGACATTAGGTGGTACTCTTCCTGACATTAGGGGCCCAATTCTTATCAATGGGAGCATTACTGTAAGGCTATGTAAGGAGCTGTTGAGGTGTTTGAATATTATCAAGTAGTTTCATTCCAAATTTTGCATTCTATTCCTCAGTTGCCTATGCCAGCTTGCATGTTAGAATGCTCCTGAGCTCCAGCTGGAGCCAAAACCAGAATTTCTCCTTGTAAGGAAGTCTGACCATGCTTGAGATGTGATTGCAGACCACTCCTAGAGCAGCCTGTGTTAATGCCTCCTGACAGTCCTTCCTGGTAGAGCTCAGAGCATGCGTGAAATACTGTCAGCAGCAAATGGTAGAAGCCACAGCACTGGCAAACTACCAGCTTTAACATTATATGGTCACCTGCCACAGTCACAGAATGGTTGAGATTGGAAGGGACCTCTGGAGACTATCTGCTCTAAAACTATGCTCAAGTAGGGCCAACCTGGAGCTGATTGCCCAGGATCATGTTGTGACAGCATTTGATTATCTCTATGGTGGGAGACTCTACGACCTCTCTGTGCAACCTGTGCCAGTGCTCGGTTACCCTTGCAGTAAAAAAGTGTTTTCTGATGTTCAGATGCAGCCTCCTGTGTTGCAGTTTGTACCCACTGCCTCTGGTCCTGTCAGTTAAAGGACATGGAACAGTGGGCAGTGAG
This sequence comes from Corythornis vintsioides, assembly GCA_025447755.1. Classification (NCBI taxonomy): domain Eukaryota; kingdom Metazoa; phylum Chordata; class Aves; order Coraciiformes; family Alcedinidae; genus Corythornis; species Corythornis vintsioides. The sequence goes on from JAOEGS010008084.1 coordinate 51,115, forward strand.
ACAAGGGAATGGATGCTTGTCCATGTTATTTCATTCCTATTTCCAATTGAAATGTGGGTGGTTATTCCATTTGTTGATTCTCCTATTACAGCCTCAGCCTTGGTGAGGGACACAATGAGAGCATGGTATGCTCCTGTCATCTACCTCTTCTGCCCACAGGCTGGAGAGTTTCCTGACTTCCTACATCTGCCACAGGAATATGGAAACATGTATATCCCTAATATCTATGAATCTATGAATATCCCCTGCCTCTACCTTGACATTGTCCACAGGCATCAGAGTGGTACTTCCAGCCACTAAGAAAGGGAGCTCCATACTGCTCACCTTCTCTGTTTTAAAAGTATCTCAAAATAAATTTTATAATTCATGTACCCGTTGGCTGATTTTTGTCTTCTTTGGAACCTTTTGGGTTTTTTTTCAATTGCATAAACCTCAAAAACTTTATGAAGCTGGGATACAAAAATTCAGGGCATATTAGGTGTTGTATCTAAGATTAGGGTCTTCAAGCATGGATATATAAACCAGTTTGCTGCCTTTTTTGATCAATTTAGCAAATGTTTATGATAAAGGAAACGGCAGGTCCTTCAGCAGGGGAATTTAACCCAACTGGGTCCTTGCAGGCTTACAAGAACCTCTTTCCCATTTAGACTTCAAATCCCCAATAGGCTTTCTAGGATGCAAGAATGAACAAATCTTGGGTTTAGCATCAGAAAAGGCAGACTCTGTGCACAGTAGAAAAGCTGAAGGACTGACTTTGTTTTATGTGCACCATTACACCCTAAAATAATTAATTTCATCAATAGGACAGAGATAAGTTTCTGCTTACCAAAAAGCATGGAAGAAAAACCGTAGTGAAGCAGCAGACAATGCTGTCTTCACAGGCCTACAACACCTAGGCTGAAAACTGTTCTACTACCAACCTGGTAGGGCTGCTACTGTCACAAGAACAGCTGAGTCACTGTAGCAAAATAATCTTTCTTACAAGATAGGCGAATGCAAGTTACTGTGAAGCTGCATGTGAGGACGTACTCTTTTAAGGATAAGGAATATACTGCACAGCAGGCAGATGACCTTTGTTTACAGCTGAAGACCCAAAGCTGACTCACAGCTGACTCATCTGTCACACAGAATGGACCGTATATTTTAAAATTATAAGCTAAGCAGAAGCAGCAGCACCGGGATAGGTTTGTTCTACTGCCATATGCAAGAAGCAAACCAGATCAATACAGCATGATGAGCCCCTGCTGGCAGGGAAACAACTCAGAGTAACTCCTACCTCCTCAATATGCTGTGCTTTCAGGAGTAAAGCACACTCTTGGTGTGTGGAGGCATACCCAGGCTTGGGAGTGCTCCCAGCAGTAAGACAGGTAACAGTGTGGGCTGAGCTGGACAAACCAGGTGAGTGCTGCCCCAAGTATATTGACTTTTTCTAGCAGAGCATTCCCTGTCTCTGTAGAACTGCATGGTCATATGACCAGCAAATGCTACAAATACATGAGCAATTACTGCTCCAGTGGAAAAGGAAATAAAAGTTGAAAGTCAGTATAAAATAAAAATTAATATCCTAATCCTGCCTAGTAAAGAGAAACCATAATTGTTAATAAAGCCACCTTGCCCCTAGTTAAATTATGCCACACCAACATTTCATCTCTGGCACGTGAGAGACAGTTCTATACTTCAAAGTTTGTAAGACAAAACCAGAACAAAGGAAGTAGTTCTGCGGTGCTCAATACATGTATTTAAATAACCACAACAGGAAACTATTATTAATCAAGTCCAGTTAGAAAGACACCTCCCAGACTACTCAGTGTTACTTATCTTTCAATTTTATTTTTTATTTTTTAGAAATCTAACATCTTTTTTCAAAACTTTACACAGACAAGACTTTTCCTGGAACCAGCAGATCCTACCTTGCTCAAGACCAACATGTCTGGTTTGGTGAGATCAAATGGTGTCAAGGAAGATGAAGTCCAAATCTCCGTGAGATAAATCACTCACTACACTTTAATATAAGAACAGGTGTCTGACTTTACTTCCAATATAACACCATTTAGAGAATTTAAGAATAATAGTACAAAATTAGATCAAATGTTCCCCTAGTTCATTATCTTCTGTTCAACATTAGGAGAACATAATTACTATCTTGGGAAGGACTACAAGAAGCAAAATAAATTTGGGGTGATCTTTTCCCAGCTTTAAGGAAGCTTCAAGCTCCCTAGAGAAACTTCTACCTTCAAGTCATGTAATAGCCTGAAGGAACTGACATCAAGGTTGTATGTAGAGCATCGTGTTCAGTAGCCACCGATGTATTTATCCTCCAAATTTGTTAATTCTGTTTTTGAACCCCTTTCTCCTCTTGGACTCCTCAAAACCCTATATTACTGAGTCTCACAGTTATATGCTATGGGAAAAGGTGGTGTTTTCAGCTTGCATAAGAGGTAATTTATTACAGCTTATAAATCCACTGGATGCCCTTTAGTTCTTGTGTTGCAAGAACTAATAAATAGCCATTTCCTAGACACTTTATCTGCTCCACATGTCTTTTACAGATCTACATAATATCTCCTACTTTTTTTTTTTCAAGCTAATTAAACCATTTAGTACTTCCTCCTGTATAAACCATGCTATACCTTAAATCACACTTGCTCTCCTTCACTGTAGTTTTTCTAGTCCTTTGCAAGAGTCACGGTTGAAAATGCACCACTAATTCATTCAATAGCACAATGATGTTTTCTGCCTTATTCTATTCTTTTCTCACTCCCTTTTAACATTCCCTTTGCCTCTTTCACCTCTGTGCAACACTGAGCTGATGTTTTCATAGATCTATACAAGACAATTGTAAGATGTCATTAATAACTAATTTAGAACCCGTCACAGAGCAGCAAAGAACAGAGAAGATAAAACATTTAAAGTCTGAAAGGAAGAGGATTGTGACAATTCTAGCAGATTCAGTGAAAAGCAGCAACGTGGTAATTTTGCAGTAAGCTGGACTGATTTCTTATGAGTCACCTTCCTACACAGTGTTAGTTGCTATAGAGTAACATGGAGATTTCCTGCATTGTGGCACAAGGGTAAGGAGATAGGTGAGCACTGGATGTGGCTCTGGTGGATCAAACAGGAATCAAGCTAAGTCAAACAGGAATCCAGCTAAGTGATTTTGAATATGTGTTTAAGACTGCAGGGTGTAGAAGCAGAGATGGAAACCAGATCCTTATCAGTTTTATAAGAGACTTGAGAATCTGGAAGCAAATGACCCTATTTGATAGTAGGTATACAGGTTTGTATTGTCACATGGGCCACTGGAGACCAATATTCCAGACTATTTATAAATGAACTGAAAATGAAGACTAAAAGGTGGAAGATTAGAGAAGAAAAATCATGGTGAAAAGGTCCCAAGAGAACAGGTTATTACAACAAGAGATAACATAAAGGACATTTTGGACAAATTGTTTACACAACATCATATCTTTAAATGTATGCACCAAGCAGGGTGCCCAATTAGCTGTTCTTATTTCTGTAACCAGATTTAAATTTTTCTTGATGCTTAATGCATGGAAAGAAGCCTGAAGCACATTTTACTGAAAATGTGATATACAAGCAATACAGAGCATGAGTGAACAAAATCATAATGTTGCCTGAACTACCAACACCGAGCCATGAAATGCACTTTTTGAAATATCTTGGAGATACTCACTGATTTAGCAGAAAATTCCCAACTCCAACCCATACAATGCAGGTCTCAGAAGACAAGTTGGTAGAGAAAGAAGAAGAAGAAAAAAGCATACACAAACCAAATCTTTCCATTTAAATGTTCAGTTTTGATGTGATGTATTTAAAATTTTAGTGAAAGTGGCCATCTCAGATCAGACGTGTGTACTACCTCGATTTAGAGGGAACACAGGTATGTGCCGACACATGATCTTGGACTTTGTCTTCTCAAGCCTGAAGAGCAATGAGCTAAGCTGTAGTGGACAAATAGGAAAGCTTCAGGGAGGAGAGCAGAAATAATGCAAGGAAAGTTTTAGAATAAGAGAGAAATAGAGAAATGCAAACAGCAACCAGGCAACTCCAGAAAGAATTTCAATAGACACACACAAGTTTAAGCAATACAAACTATGGTATTGAGCTCAAACAGTTCAATTGCTGCCAAATGCCTCACTCTAAATGAAGGCAATGCTACTGAATGGACAACAGTGTACTCCACAGCTCTTGACAACTGTTTCACTCCTTGACAAGATCTTGGAAAGGAGAACTGAAATTGCAGGAAGATGTCCTTCCGAACATGGGAAATGGCATTGCTATTGATTTTCATTGTTTACTTTTGTAGCTGGCTTTGCAGCTTATGCATACACAAAAAGCTCTAAAAATCCTTGTGCTAGCTTCTGAGAGCTCATCTGGTCAGAGGGAAGAGTCAGAAGTTTGGATTTAAGATCTAGAGAGTTAAGCAACTACAACTACAAATTTAAAATTTAGATATTGGGCAAAATATCAGTTAAAAATGTCTGCTATCCATCTCTTTGTTATTACATCAGTTCTTTTGATTGGTTTAAATACAAGAGCTCTGTACTATGACAGAGCTTAAAGTACAATGCTATTTTGACCCCAGACATTGTTAATTTACCTTCTTTAGCCTTACATAAGAGTCATGGTCTCCTTTGGCTTTTTTTTTTTTTTTTTTAATTTCAACTAGTCCTAACAGATCAGGCATGGTTATTGGAATAATATGCCTGCCAAGTGGAGCCTGAATCTCATTTAGAAACAAAACAAAATAGCAAGCCATTGTCTTAATTTGGAATTGAACCTAAACAAATAGTTTTAGAGATTCAAGAATGGTCTGTCAGTTTTTCCAGTCATTTTTAATTTCAAAGTTTTTTATTTTCTTTCCAATATGAAACAATACACAGGAATGTTGAAAGGATTTCACCCTCACCCCCTGGTAATTCTAGTCTCATTTTTCAAGTCTAAGAGGAGGGTGAAAAAGAAATATCAGCCAAACTTTTGGATGCTTACATGAATTAAACTACGAAGACTTTTAAGCTGTGCCAGCTCTTGAGCAGCATAAAGGATCTGGCCTTCTCTGATAGGCTCTTTCTTTCTTGTGAGAAAAAGGAGCAAGCATGGATGTGGGCTATTCTGGGTTTTTTTTACTACTTTTCTTATTGTTGTTATAATCGTCTTGAAGAAAGATAAACAAAGACAAGACACACATGAATTTCAGGGTGCTTCCTGAACAGCTTTGTGTTCAAAATTTCATCCTGTGCATCACCAAGTAACTGCTTTCCAATTCTACAAGTCTGTGTCTGTTATCCCACCCACATTGCAATCCTATAAGATCATACACATTTATGTCACTCACCATTGCTGCTTACAGTCATGTGTCAATCACGGTTACTCCCTGTCTACCCTAGGTGGCTGTCAATCTGTTATCCAGGCAGAATCACTTTAACTTGCTCTAAGAATTTATGCCCTTCGTCATGACTGTGAGACAGAAATATCCTCTGCTAAGAACAGGTCTTAGCAGTATAGAATCATAGAAAAATGGTTTGGGTCAGAAGGGACATTGTCCTCATGTACTTGGATGTTATTCAGCATTGTTTCTACTTTATTTCTTATCATCCTCCTTTGTACAAGTTATTTTTGTTCTAGTATAGGAAAAAGCCTTAGTTCCCTGTTCAACTGCTTTCAGCAGTACACTGATAAAGTCAACCTATTTAAACAACTGGCTTCTTGGTGTAGTTTTTAAGCCTTTCTGTAAAGGGAGATAAGCATCTTAAACGTTACATGCTTGGATACTAGTTTTATGTGTATCAGACAGTGTGCAAGACGAAAAACATGTTATCAGTTTCTCATTTCTGCTTAAAAAAAAATCAAACTGACTTCAGACAGGAATTGACTGACTTCACTGGGACAATACTTACTCACTACACATGAAGACCTGGCCTTCCACCTGGACAGAGTTAAGAAATAAAAGACCTCTCTCCACATGACCTTGGAGATATTTCACTGACCTGTGCTGAAGTTTCTGTACCTAGGAAGGTCTATTAGGAATGAGTTTTCTAATAAGGGCTGTGTCCAAAGAGGCTTTATCCCTTTCCTTAAGTACTTGGGATGCTCTGGTCACCATTGCACAATGCCTTCTTCTGTTCCAGACATGTCTAGCCTTTTTATAGCCTATTAGACAGTAGTGCCATGCATCTCATTTACTTTAATCCTTAAGTGCTTTAACACAAAGGATATGATGAAATACAAAGTATTAGAAGCACTATCAATAGAAGTAAAACTGTCAACTGGATAAAAGACAACCCTTTGTAAAACATATCTTTCCAATAATGGTTATGGAAATGCAGTACAAAGATTGTAATTTTTTTTTAAGGCAAAGTTTGGTCTAAGCAAGAAAATTTCCCTTAGGTCTACTAATTAGGCCCTCTGTTTCTGAGGTCGTCAGGGAAGACTGTAAGTGCTCACTAAAGGGTGTTGTCTTCCTGCTGTAACAATACAAAGGAGGAACAGCTCTAGTTGCAGTACAAGCACTGGTGGATGATACTACTCCCTGAAGCAGGGAAAGTACTCTACTTTCCCGTAGCTCCTCTTGCAGAGGAGAGAAAAAAACATTCATTTATTTTTGATGTTAAATATCTGCTTCTAATAATTTGAATTTCTCGTGGTTACACATGCAATTATCTGCTGTCTTAAGCATTTTCGAAATACTGGCACGTGGGCCAACAGGTTCATTACACACCAATACCAGTCAAATAGGTTGTAATTTGTATCCACTTCACCCTTCTTTTTCCTCCAGCTTAAAATAAATGAAAAAATTCATCCTCATAATGATCAAGGTGGCTTGCATATGAGCATTCACTCTTCCATTTATCATTTCAGTATTTCTTTTTCATCATGACTTGATAGTGTTCAGTGAAGATGAGTAAGTTCCCTCCACCTCTGCTTTATCATCATGCTGTTTTGCCAGAAGCTCTGCAGATGAATGGCCACTAGTAGTTAGCAATGCTGTCAGTGATGGCTGGAGCAAAAGTAGGATGGGTAAAAATGTGCACAACTTGAGCAAGATATGCATCATGGTTAACACGGGAGCTTCAGCTTCCTGAAGATTATAAAAATTATTCTGTTTTGAAAGTTATTGCTTAATGAAGTATTAGTACAGATAGGAAGCCTACTTCTACTCCATATAATATGGTATTATATATTTAAAAGTCCAGTCCACCATGAAGAAATGGTACAAATGTAGATTTCAGAAGAATTTTGGTTTGCTTCAGGTAACAATTCACAGATGCAAAGTGCATCTGCATATGTTAACTTCTTGTTCTTAAAATTACTACCTCGTGCTAATACCCACAGCATACCCACATCAGCCCTGCTGCGTAGATTACTAGCCTCTTTGCTTGTTCATTGGCATCCTTTATCTTTAAATTTTCCAGCTTCTCATGTTCAAAAGACTATCATTACATTACACATTATAAAATAGAGAACAATACAACAGACAACCCAACTCAGCCTTTAGAGATACTCAGTAGAACAAGGGGGGCATTTTCAAAAGATACTGAAGAGTGGTTTGGGAAAGATGTGCAACAGGGGAACTTTTTTGGTAGAAGGCAAGTGTAGGGAGAGAGGAAGATAGGGCAGAAAAACAGAAACAAGGATCAGAGGCAGCAGACATGAAAGGGGATTTCAGGCCAGGAAGACAGAAAGGAAAATTCTTAGCTTTATTGAAAAAAAAGTTGTTGTTAATATTTTTAAAATCCATTTTGCATAGTACTAGTGAAATGGAATCGGTCCCTGAAACAGTTTTCTGTATATGGATTTCTAACAGCTGACATGAGCTTAAAATATCTTTTTATGTAGGAGCAGTTCAACTTCACCCCAATATGTTCTGTGCTTTCCTTCTTCCTATTTCACTGGGACTAAAATCATCTTTGAGGATAGTCCACCTCTTCCTCCTACTGCCTCATCTCCTGCATCTCCCATGAGAGTCCTCTAGCAGAGGGCTAAGATGGTAGATACAAGTCATGGGTTGACAGAAGAATCAGTAGCAGGAACAAGTTAACTATCAAGATAGCAAGAGACTATTTTCATGGCAATGCTTGTCTCCTTAGAGATGAGAAATGAAGAATCATATTAAGGAAATCTCAGTGATTAGAAAGTGAATTAGGTTTAGATATTTTATGCATTCAGTGAGATTTTAGTAACTCTTTACATTCATAATGAAGACATGAAATTGAAATGTAACTGAAGACAGTCTAGCTGTAAAATTGTATTGAGCTATGCATAGCAAATGTATACAGAAGATTAAAATCCTGTTGGATTTTATTCTTTGCCTTTGACTACAAAAACATAGGAGAATGTGTTACTATTAATTGTGCATATAAAGCAGGCCATAAATTTCTTTCTAAAAACACTGTGAAAAAACTGGAGGCGGTGGTAATGCAATGACAAGGAGGTTCATTTTTACTCCTGTTAATGCAATAGGTCACCACAAAAGCTGCTGCAGTAAAAACCAATTAAAGAGCAAAAAGAATAGGAAAAGCTTAACTATACATAGACTGCAGTTCCCTTGCCTTAGAGAGAAAATATCATTACATCACATTAGAAGGCCTCAAATCAATTTGAGAGACTTGTACTCTTATCAACATAGGGTCTGTCTCACAACCTTTGGACCAACTCACACAAACATTTTAACATGGTCTTAGCAAACACCTGCCTTAAAATGCAGTTAATTTAAGGTAGGAGATTACCACTCTATTTTCTATATCGTTGCTTATCTCCGTTATTGTCAGTTTGACTGTGCCACGTACACGTTCTTGCTCTCACCATACACATGAAAGGCACAGAATATAATCTAGCCAGAGGAAGGAATTTAACACAAACGATCTAGCAAAATAACAAAAAAGCAAAATGTTAACAGAGCATCTGCATTAATTATACTGCTCCTAATATCTCTCATACATCCCACATTCTGTAAGTTGCCATCACTTGGTATTAATTGAACAACATACCATCAATCTCAAATAGTACCAGTTATCAGCACCCAGACAGAAAAAAGCTCTGTATTTAACTGCTAGAAACATATTCACTTGGCAATGATCTCAAATCAAAACATCTTCTCTACACTTTTGATATTGTCTTTATGGTGATGATTATGACCTGTATCATTTACGAATCCTGTAAAACAAAATTTAAGTACTTTTTATGTGCCTCAATGTAATGGCAGCAGTAGCTTAAGTAGATGATGGTGTTTTGAGACAACTTTGCTGACTCATGGATATCCACATTTGGAATGGGAAAAGGTACTTTTGGTGTTCCTGACAACAGGGAGATATTTTTAATTGATTTATTTTATTTTTTAATGTAAAAGTTTGCATTTTAGCAAGTTATTATAAATTAGGCTATTGGTCTTGACCTGCTATCCTTATCCTAATCAAACCTTTTTTCTATATATTTTGTTCATGATTACCATTACAGGAGAATGTAAAGCAGGAGCTGTAGGGAAAAGGCCAGTGACGAGGAAATAAATTTCTTTAAACAATTACCTGTACTGTGGTAGCACCTAGAGACTCATATGTGCTCTTCATTGCACTATGAAATGCAATTTAAAAAACAGTCTCTGAAGAGCTTAATTTTGTTTTGTGAGAAGGCAATGGGCAAATCACAAGTGGGGGTGCAAGTGACATGATTTTGATTAGCTTAATAAGCAGTAGCATTTATGTGTCTGCCTGACCTATACTTGCCTGAGTTACAGCTTCCTGATAAGTACTTAATTTCATTTCTATGAAAGAGAACACTACAAACTAGAATACTTCTTTTTAGTCCATTTTTTTCCTACTGAAAAAATGGTGAAAAACTAGCACTGCTTGCAGTAAAAATCATCCTAGCTTTGCAAAGGCAGCCTCCAATGCTAGTTTGACTTGTGCAGTCTAGTAAATGTCATGTGTATTTCTACTTACAAACTCAATTTCAGAGATGCTCAGAAACTCAGCTATATCCCTTAAGAACAGAGAAAAGGTATAGTTCAATTTTTAATAAGCAACAGCAACCTGAAATTGGTGCAAGCTGCTTAGCTCTAGATAAAGCTACAGCAGTTAAACCACAGTTAAAACCCCAAAGAGAGAATAACTGAGAATCAGGAGTGCATCCAAAAAAACTGCAGCATTTAATTAATTCTCATGATACACTGTAAGAAAGGTATGACTACAGTCATATGAAACTTAACCAATCTTCATTTTGTTTTCTTGATCTTCCTTTTCTCTGAAAACAAAACTAATTTTGTTGTTCACATTTCCTGTGCTAGAGGCTTAGCTACCTGCAGTGCAATACAGTAAAATTCAAGACTAAGCTCTTTAATGAAACAGAAGATGGGTTATACCTGAGACTCTGGACTATTTCCCTGTGGTAACTTTTGAGAAGGATTTAGCAGCTTGCCCTTGGCTTTTTTCTGGCGCCAGCTGCAGCTGGGAAGTGCTCCAGAAAGCAGGTTCCCCTGCCTTAATAGTAGGAGAACCACAGCAGACCACTTGAATTTTGCTTCCTTTTAAGTTGCCCTGCCACCCAAAAAAACCCCACCAAAAACCAAAACAACCAAACCCCAACAAAACTGGAGTCAGCCCACAGGCATGGTACAGAGATGGCATTTTTTTGATTTATGTCTAAAGAGGGGACTTCTCTGCCTCTATTTTTTTTTTTTTCAGCATCTACAGTGATTGCTCTGAAAAAAATAGCCCCGAGTTTGCCAGTAGGCATCACTTTGAAGGAAGGAATAGACTTAAAGCATGGGCCTTGGAATGGAGCCACAGTGAGATATTCTCTCAGATGCATTTAGAGATGCAAGTCTTTTATGTACCATTATACTAAAGAAGTAATTCTCTGAGTTTTGGATTTCTACCTTGTGCAAGTTAGAGAAAGTCAGACCCTCAGCCTTTCCTGTAATAGTCTGCTCAGACTCAGCACAGATCAATTATGACAGTCAGACCACTGGCCTGGTCTTTCAGGCTTTCTCAAAGAGTAGGCAAGTTTGATTGGTAAGTGCTGTTCTTTTCAAGGTAGACAATGCATTTTTATTTTTTTTTTTAATCTCTGAGATGTTTAAAGCAAGTTCTGCCTGACTTAGACCAAATACGACTGATAAAACTTGTAGTCTAAATAAACCTGCTATCTTACCATTCTCTGTGACCTGGTTATTTTCTGGTTTTCTCATCTTTTAAGTTATCAGGGATTGGATTAAAGTTTTAGCTTTAACGGTACAATCTGTGAGATTTGAGTAAATTTTTCTTAATTCATTTTCCCGGCTTATAAGATATTAAAGATACTGAAGCCTCTTAAAATGGTAACAGGTTCATTGTTCCTTGTCTGAGATGTATCAAAGCTGCTCACAGCTTTAGAAGAAAGGAGAGAAAGTTTGGCACACTGAGGCCCTAACTAGCAGGCTGTACTGCAGCAGTGCAGCAATAAGACAACTGCATAAAGCAAAATGATAATGCTTTTAGCTTGCCTATGTTCCTTCACTGGCATCCAGCCCATTTCAAAGCTATGGCAGAACAAATTCTATGGGTTAGTTTTCCTTGAATTCAGAGTAGCAGCTAAGCAATTAATTTTATTTCATTTTGAAAATGAAAAAAGGCAAGTAACAAACCCTTCAGCTACAATACAGGCACCCAGTTTTTGCAAGCAAAGTATTCAGAACTATTTCTGTTTAGATATAACAATGTATTTCTTCTGAGATACAGCAATGAAAACATCATAAGTGATTTTTAAACATTAACTGCCTGACAGTGTAAGCATAATGAACTGCTCTGCAACTTGCACTACGAAGCATTCGGAGTAATTTCCAAGTACCTTTGAGAGACAGAAGTGAGAACAACTTGCCTAAGCAGCCCAACACTTCTGTCTTTGGTGTTGGGGCCAAAGACGCATTTTTAGATCACATCCACTGTGCTGTGCTTCTGAGAAAGACTCTCCTCAGATAACCCTTTTGGTAACATGTTTAACTTTTTTTCTTTTAAAATAAACCAAAAAAGTCTAAAATGACTTTTGGGAAATACTTCACAGCCAAAGACTGAGCCAAGCCTTCATTCAGTGTTAGCAGCTCTGTTAAATGCACAGTTCTGGTCTGCAGAAAGCATTCATTTGGCTTGATGACTCCCTGTTAGTGTCTGGGTATCTGCACCAGAGTGCGAAGCAGTTCAGGGAGCCCTGAACTGTTGCCAGAGCAAATTCTCCAAGCCTGATACTGCACTGTGCAGATGAGCTGGGTAGGGTCCAGGACCAGCACCATCACATCCACAGAAAGCTGTCTCAGGATGAAAGAGCCCAGCTTTTTCACTGCATTCTCCTATGCACAGCTCTGCCTCTTCTAGATATGAGCTTGTTCACGCAGCATGAGGCATGAGGAAGCAATTACAACAGTAAATAAAATCCAAATGTAACTACCAGTGTGATTTGTCTCTGTAATCTCTGTCCCCGCTTTAATGAACTTTTGCCACAAAATTGACAGACCATTTGAACAGGCCTGGCTCCTAAAATATATTTGATGCCATGGATCATGACAAAGTCACCATTTGCATAGTCATAGAGGCTTTTAGATCATTGAACATGGATAAATCCTGATCTCTCTTCTTTTCCCTGCATTAGGGTTGTATGAAAAATTTCCCCCAGCTGTTTCAGCACACAGAACAAAAAGTATTTTCCTTTGTCCTATACAAACCGATTCTTCTTTACAGCTAAAAAAAAATTTTAAAATTAAATGTTCAATCCAAACTAAAATATTTTTTCCCTTGTTTCAGGCATCTTTAAATGAAAATAAAGCAAAGGAAGTGAATGACTGTGAACATTACAAAACACATGTAAAGCAGCAGCTTGGCAAAAAACGTGAGATGCAGTAGTTTTAAATCTATCATCAAAAGGTGCCCCTTTTTTTTTTAGAGAATGCTTTAGCTATCTGCTTAGAGAAGATCATGAAGTAACTGTTTTATCATTAACACTGCTCACTTCGAATTAAACACTTGTTCAGGACTACAACACAGGTTCTCTCACATCCCAGATGAGTGCCTAGCAATGTGTTCTCAGTCTTTGGCTCAATTAATATTTCAATTGTCCCATGAAAGCAGAAAAGCTACAACAGGAAATTTGTGAGAAGTATTTGAGTGCCAATCTCATAGAGCCTCTCCCTTGCATCCAGGATTTCCTTGTGGGTCTGGTAGGTAAGAAAAGCAGGTTTAGGTCTTCTCATGTGGAAAAGGGATTTCATTTCTCAGATGATCCTGGGTGAAAATGGAAGAAACTAATTCCTTCAAATTACCTCCCCAGCAAATTCAGTGTTATTTTTTGAGTAGTTTTGGAAGGACTAAATAAATTAGTGAACAAGAAGTCACTGAACATTTATCTCTGTGCTAACTAGACAAGAAAAGTCACCAAATAGGAAAAGTTTCCAGGAACTAACATTTGTTGTGTGTACCGTTGCCAAGATTAATTTCACTACCTGTGGGAAAACCAGAGTAACTTATTCCTGATCATGGATAGGTAGGTCGTGGCAGGTTTCTCTTGCCCATCACAAATGCCAGCCACACTTCGTGTTTGGTTTTAGCTGGTTGTGCCTCAGACAAAAATATATGACCCTTCCTTACTCATGTAGATTACTTCTTTATAATGATGACTTCTTCATTTAAGCACACTGGCATTCAGGTTTTTTAATATCTGTGGTGTGCACACCGCTGATCTCCAATGTTAACGTTCAACTCAGAGATGCAAACAAACACATTTGTTGATTACTACCTCAGAACTGGAGCCTCTTTATTATGGTTTCTAACCCCCTGGCCATTAGACAGCTTTGCAGTCAGGTTGCTGATTTGGGCAGGTAATTTGGGCAGAAAGCTACTTAGTACGGCAGTCCAAGGAGACTTGTCTTCCCTCCTCATTTGTGAGTAGACAAATTGGCAATGACTTTGACCATTTTGTTTATGCAGAGTGTATCTCTGAAGAACTTCAGCTATACTGCAGTGTGGAGAGTTTATGGTTTTTTTTTTTTCATTGAGACCAAGGCAGGCAACACTGAACACTTTTGAATTGACAGGAGTCACTGCTGAAGCCCAACTAGTGTTTGTACCTGCAACGACTACAAGGGCTGTTTGAGGATGGTGCCTGTCTTCAGGGCCCATATGGGGAGCAGTGCCAAAGCAGTAGCTGACAGCAATATAGCAGCTATAGGCAAGGAGGCAACACTGGTGAGGTCTTTGCCCAGAGAAGGGAGAGCCTTGTGTGGGTGAGATGGCAGAGTGCTATTTACAAACACTTTCACACTCTTGGCTTGTGATAAACAAATGAACCTGTGTTTCTCACAAGTCAGGAGTATGTGAATGTACTTGAAAACAGCATCTGAGGCTTCACGTGCAGCAAGAGGCTGACAGTGACTGCTCCAGAGCCTGACACAAGCACTCAAGGTTCTGATAGCACCCGTTCTGTTCACACTCCTGTTTTTTGCACAGCTCACAGAGCAGCAGGTCTATCCAGCTCCTTCTGAAAGCCTCTGGCTTAAGAGAAGACCTACTTAATGAGAAGGGGGAAAGATGCTTCTTCAGTGGGAGCCCTTTAATAAACTTATTTTCCCTCAGCTATTTATTTCTTTTTCCCAGAAGATGATACTGCTTGTGGCACCAATACCTTCATTAGATATTTTTTCATGATACTATGAAATACACCTCTATCCTCTTTTGTTATATACCCCACATTCTATTAAAAAGAGTATGCTCACAGGTATAAATACAAATTTTTTTTGGCTTTTATTGCTTGTGGCAGTTTTCAGATGTCCCATTTTGCTGGCTTGTGTGCCTGCCTTTAACTGAAAACACTTCAGTCTGATAGTCCACTAATCTTCCACTGCAGTACTGTCCACCGAGTCCCAGAGAGATAATAGCACTTCCTGCCTTTTTTGTTTATGCTGGGTACCCTTTGCCAAAATTAAACTCCTGCCAAACCATGGAATTTGTAAGAACCATGGTTATTCTAAATGCAAGGGATTGTCTTGGCTTATTTTGTTACTCACAACATAGTTTTTTATGTGGAGGGTTTTTTTTGTGTGTGGACTCTGCCTTTTATAATGTCTTTCATATCCTTTCTTACAGTACTTTGCATTTTCTAGAAGAGGAATGCCCAGCCTTTTCTTAGCAATAACACTTTATGACTACCAACTGCATAGATAAAGAGGGTAAGACAGGAGTTTCTGCTCCAGCACTCTGTAGCTGGAGTGTTTTAACCTGTCCCTCTCTCAAACCATCATCTCAAGTATATTGTCCAATAGCTGCTTTATGGGCTACCAAACTTCTGTTTGACAAATTCTTTTTCAAACCATTAGTTTTGCTCTCTAGTGGCTGTCATTTTCTTGGCCCCAAAACTTTGTTACTGAGTGATTTTTCATGAAAGACATCAGGAGACACCAAGAAGTAGGTGAAAATATTGTTTGCCTCTTCAAACCATTTGCAATCTATCTTGGAATCTCTCAGACTTTCCATCTTTGTACAAATCTAATACCTTTCAAATTTCTGTTATGTGGTTTCATAACTGATTTTTTCTGTTTAACAGAACACCATCTAATAGCTCTAGTACTTCAAACCCAGGAACTATCAGAAAATAGTTTTATTCTGATTGCCTTCCTTTTTCTGGCATCCACTCCTTGCAGCAACAAAGTACTGTTTAAATTCTTTCCATCTTCCATAATTCTGAGGCTTTCAGCTGTACCATTTTTTTTCATTTGGGACATTACAAAATTTCACTTAGCTCCTAGTACTATTGTTGCTCAAGCTACCATTTAAAATATAATCCAAGTCTGCTTCATCAAGTCTCTGATTAGAACTGCATACCCTGAGCTGCTGCAGAAGTGACCTAATTGTTCCAGATGGCTGGGCCAGAACTTCTCTACTCCCTACAAAATCAGGGCTAGAAGACATCAGAATGAACACCATTCTCCCAGCTGCTATCCAAATTTGAATCACTCAGGTCCAATGCACCAAGTTCTAATACTTCCAGTTTTGTGAGGTGATTAAAATACACCTTTCATTCTTTTTGAGAAGATTTGCAGGAAAACTAAGTGAGCAGTAGTTTAACCCCTCCAAGTGCCCCTGCCCTGTCAGAGCCTGGGTCTAAAGCTAGATGCCTAAATATTTATACAAAAACAGGAATAAAGGGAGACTGACTTTTTGAGAGCAATCTGTACCCAACTGCTCACCCTGGCACAGTGTGCAAGCCACTTCTGCAGAGCAGGTCTCGGGCTGTGTCCCAGTGGTGAGGCCGGGACAACCTGTAGTGTCCTGCAAAATCTGGTGCCTCAGATGTCAAGATTGGGGCACACTCTGGATTCCTCCCTGCCTGGGCACACAGAAGGCTCACGAACGCTCATTCTCATCCAAACACACAAGCTGTCTGGGCTGGAGTCTGGTCACACAAAGCAGGGCTGCAAACTACACTGCGGAGCCCACCTGCATCAGCTTTGACAAAAATGCACCACCAGCACTCTTGAAAGCCATGCAGTCTCTTGAAAATCCACACTAGACTTCAGCACCCTAACTTTAAAGCATTTAATCTTTAATAACCTTGATATTTTCACAGCAGGCCTGCTCCCTTGCTTTAGAATATGAAAGCTGCCACCTCCAATTGGGGATAAAGTTTAAGAGGATCCTGTACAGAAGCTGTAGCCAGCCCTTCACACACAATCTGTTTTTCTTTCAGGACGATTATAGAGTTTCTTGTAATGGCAGAAGCTTGTCTGATAGCCTGTTTGCTTACTTAACTGTCACTGCTGTTCTCAGATATCAAAGGAAATGAGTATTTGGGGAGAGGGAGGAGGAGGTAGACGGAGGGGGAGAGAGGAAGAAGATGAGTTAAGTCAAAATAAATGGCAAAAGCAGGATTTTTTTGGTATCGGGTCTTCTGTGGGAGAGTTTTGGGTGGGTAGGTCAACATGTACCTCAGTGCTAAAGGACTAGCAAGGAAGCTAGAGTTCAGTGAAGAATGAGAACCACCAAAAACACGGGAGAGGAAAAGGGGCTGCACCTACAGTATTTCTCATCTGGAGCTCTACTTTATAGAGTTTATGCTCACATGCTTCACACCAGTTCCAATGTGACACAGTCAGCAGGCACAAGCTAGCATCTCTCTATTCAGTCAACTGGAAGACCTTTGAATAAGTTTTCTGCTGAAGCTGTAGCATGATGGTCCTGAGTGAAAAAAAAATATACCCACATGCTTAAAGCTTTTTCAAAATGCATAGATTTGCACAGATATTTTGTTTTTCCATCACTGGAGTGATATTATTGCCTTATCTTTGTGTAAGTGGTGGTAGAAAAAGGAAAAGAAAGGGAAATAAAAATCTTGTCTCAAATGGGGTGTCTGGTAGGACATACACAGTCATTGTCAAAGGACACAATGTATCTACCTTTAAATCAGTTCATTAAGCAATTCAAATTCCCAACTGTATCAGACACTTAGTACTACAAGCAATTACTACACTGGCCTTTTCTATTATCTCTGAGCTCTATTTCTTTCAGCAATGTAATTATTGAAGGAAAATTTCTTTTCACTTGAGCATTCTCAAACCAAGAGATAAATCTAAACTTTTTTTTTAAATCCCTTGTCATGCTTCCAGACTCTGTTTGTAATCTCTAATGGGATATGGCATATCAGGCTACCGGAGAAATTGCTTATAGAGACAATCTTTGAAAAAAATCTAGCTTTCTCAAGACAGATCCATGCCACATGCCTACACTGAGAAGCTGAAGTTAACCAGTGGGCAAGAAGGAAATGGTAGCACAGATCTGTGCAAACCACTGGGGAAAGGCCTCGCGTGACATCATCTTGTGCAGCTCAGAATTAGATTGCAGCTATTAGAAGAAACTGCACTCTGGGTCACCTGCAGGAATCTCTCACATAACAAATAAAGCTATCTCCCCATAAGGACCTCTTTCTCATACTACTAAAGTGCCCTTAATCTGAATGTAGCTCCAAGTCATGTGCAAATCTGCATTTTATACTTCAGTAGCCAGAATACCCCATTGACACAACTGAAGTGTAGCACAGAAGATGCAGTTTTGCTATTGCAGATGTGCATCCAGTGAAAGGGCATGCCACAGGTTCAGAGCTGCCAATGGAAGGTCTGAAAAACCCCTTGCGTTGGGGTCTTCTGCACACCAGTCACAATGAGCAAGTTGTATTCATTAGGATTGCTGTGTTGTCAGAAATCTGCCATGAAAAAGTGACCAACAGAAAATAGTAAGGGAGGGAAGCCATGTTAAGCAGACTTTTCCTACCATTTAAAGAAGGAAAAAATATTACCATATGCTATAGGGCTCTTGGATTTCTGTAGATGGTACCTTCTGTTGCACAGTTGAAAGAAAAATGGATTTCACTCCATTTTTATATAGGTCCTACAAAATTTGCACACATCTCATGCATGTCAAGCAGGTATGTTTACTCCTCTTTTTAATTTCCCACACTTATTCTACCTACCTACCAGCTGCACATTGTATTTTATACTTACCACTGTGAGACAGCACAATGCTGTGGGGCAGCCTCTGGATATGTCTACAGCTATTTAATCTCTTTATGCAAGCAGCTTCCAATCACTCCTGCTTTGGGACACTATCCTGTGCAGGCTGGAAATCTCTCTCTATCCTTTCTTTTCCATGTTGCTCTGAATTTGCTAATGATCACATTTAAGACCATTTTGTGCCAGCAGCTAACTTTTAGGGCTGCTCAGTGAATATGCTGCTTCAGTGTGGGATGAGTGGGTGGAATGTTTTCTACTGTTTTACATTTTATGGGAAAATAGAACGAATCTGGTGGTTTTAATGGTTGTGCTGTCACTAGTGTGGCCACAGTGATAAAGAATAAATTGTTCAGTCTTGACAAGATCTTAATCAGTAACAGCAAGATTGCTCATTAGATTATACAGCACACATACTCCGACTACATTCTATATATCTGTGGTACTGTCAGTTATTAAATTTATTTTTTTTTTTTTTTTCGGGGGGTATATATACACACAGATTTTCTTTTACTTCAAGCTTTGAGGCTTGTGTCTTAGTTTATAAACAAACAGGATCCTGAAACTTGACATTTTAATTAATTGCTAATGTATAATCCTCAGTGTTCTGACTGGGACCTAGTGCGTTGATGAGAATTGCTCTATTAAGAATCACAGTATCATCATCAGAATACTTATCTGCAAAAGTCTCTGTAAAATCAATTTTACTTGCTGATTTTATTTCATTATTTTCAAACTAAGAAAGGCGTTTGTTTGCATACCAAATGTTTCTGTAAATCACCTGCATTTGATGTATTAAAGCATTTACAATTTTATAACCAGCATTAAAAGCAGCCAGATAACCAACAAAAAATTTCTATGTAACTCCAAAGTGCATTAATTAGCAAGAAAATGTATTTTATATTTTTCATTAATAATGGGTTCATTAAGTTTACCAGAACATTTCTGTATTAATTCTGGGTGTTCTGCCTCTTCAAGCCACATATGCAATGCCAATGTTCAGGGCTAACAGTGGATGGACAAAGAAATGTGCCATTTTACAGATGCTTTCAGCAAGGGCCTTGGAATTACCTTTCAAAGGACAGAACGAACATGAGAGGTGTGATACTTCCTCTCATGTCATGAGTCAGAACTTAACATTTAAATATTTTCTCAAAAACGTTTCAAGGCTATGAGTTACAAGACTAGAGTTATAGTGGCAATATTTTCTTCTGGAAATAATATAGAGCACATTCTGTGATCCTATGGATGTATACACATCTTATTGTGGGTATTTTCAGGGGAAAACCAAACAGTTACAGAATCACACAATGTCAGGTGTTGGAAGGGACCTAAAAGGTCATCTAGTCCAACCCCCCTGCCCGAGCAGGATCACCTAGACCAAGTTGCCCAGGAACAGATCCAGGCGGGTCTTAAGTGTCTCCAGAGATGGAGACTCCA
>JAOEGS010008084.1:71189-114818 GCA_025447755.1 Corythornis vintsioides
TCGAGGTGGGGTCTCACCAGTGCAGAGTAGAGGGGGAGGAGAACCTCCCTTGACCTGCTGGCCACACTTCTCCTAATACATCCCAGGATACCATTGGCCTTCTTGGCCGCAGGGGTGCAATTGTTGGCTCATGGCCATCCCCCTGTCCACCAGGACCCTCAGGTCTTCTCAATGACTCACACTTTCTCCTGAGATTCAGATACTGTCTTTAAGCCAGTTACCAACACATGACCCAAGTGCCACTAAACTTTACAAGAGAGTTATTTTTTCCTAAAGTTTCTGGACAGGTTCATTGCTTACCTTCTGATATAAAAAATTGAATCAGCTGTCATCCCTGTTATCTGACCAAGACTAACTTGTTTGTTTCATCAGATCACAGGATAATCAATCATTAAGAGATACGAGACCTGTGTTTAGAAGCTGCAGATTAGTTTGCAATAATTTGTTTATTTCACTTCCTAAAGCAGTGAAATACCAAAGAACTGATGCCATGCAAGTGCTTATTCTTATTTTTATCATACTGAGATCTTTGCTGATTTAGACCTTCAGAGAAACACAAAGAAATCCTTTCTGAGCAAATCAGGCACTCTATTGAATATCATAGTGGTAATACTGGTACAACAGCTAATGAAAAATAAGGCAATGTGGTTCATGAAGGGCTTTTATCCTATGGATACTAGATTGTCAGCCCTGTGGAAATCATCTATGCTATTGCTGAATTGGGTTAAAGTTTCATTTGTTGCCAGATGCCACTGCAAGTAAACTTTTTCATGGTTGTGGTGGTCGGGAATTTTTGGCATGTTACTGCCTGCTAATGTCTGAGAACATCTCAATCCATCATGATTGGATTAAAGAGTTTTCCTTATCTTGATAGTGGCATACTGATACTGTATTATAAAATCATCTTCAACAGTTATATTATTAAGAAAGTACAAGCAAAATATAAATTCATCATGTTTTTCAGAAATATTCTACCACTCACGTTTTATAGTTGTGTTTGATTTATTGTATTACTGTTTGTTACTGAGAGCTTGATAACATTGCCAAGAGATTGCTGTCTTCTAAACTGTATTTACAATTTACTCATGACAAAGAGACCCTCCTTGTTCTCCTGGATATAAGCTTTGCACAGTGATGTCCTATCTCAAATTTAATGAAGCCATTAGGGTCTTTCTGACTGTAATGAAGTTTCAAGAAGAGAAGTCCCCACTCTCTGTAAACACAGTCCATTTAGAAGTAGAATAAGACACTCTAATCAATGAAAATTTAGTTATCTTAAATAGAACCTTTTATAATATTTTTTTTTTATTCAATAATAAAGAAAACCTCAGGATTGCTAAGTCATTCTCAACTTCATCAGAATTCACTGAAAATACAGCAAAATTCATTGCTGTAGTGCTTTGCTTCAGAATGAACTAAGAGTGCTGGGATGATAAAATGCTCCTGTTGCCTTCATGTCACCAGCACTTAATTTTGCCAAATTGATTTATATCGAGAAACTGTAAGAATTACCTGAACACAATGTTTCCCTTATTGTTATGGATTGCCAAGGCATGTTGGAAAGTTGTGTGTCCCACTGATGCAATATTTTTATTTTTTTCGTTTGTTTGTGGGGTTTTCCTCTACTTTTTTTGTTGTTGTTGCTGTTGTCTTGTGTTGGGTTTTTGTTTGGTTGTTTTTTGGGGGGTTATGCTTTTTTCTTTCTTGTTTACTATTTCATCTGTATTACTACTTGTAGGTAACTTCTTGTAAACAGGACTCTTATTTAGACTCTACAGCAGTTTGAATATGTTTCAAGCATTTCTCACTTTCCTGAATTGTACCATAACTGACAAGACTTATATGATTTCCCTTTATTAGACAAGGAGATGCCTTCAAGTAATTTATCTATCCAAGGCAGAAGATTCAGTGTCCTAAATTACTGTGTGTGCAGAGGTTTATTGCAATATCCTGTTCTGATGTCAGATAACGAGACTTATTTACCTGCTTACTTCTAACAAAACTGCACTAAAGTCTCTACTGATAACACTGGCATTAGAACAAGTCAGTAATATATTGGGGAATAATTATTCATTCTAATCTCATTTAATATATTTTACTTTTCCCCCATGGTGTCAGTGCCTGTGGCTGGCAGTCTGTTTTGCAGTTTTAGTCCAGCCACACATTTCACACCACATAAACATCTTAACATGCATCAGCAGGGAAGAACAAGGAGGAGACTTGGGTCACCCACAATGCCACCTGGGTTCACTTAGTAATAAGAAATGAATGTTTAACATATATGCTGTGTATAAGGGTAGGGAGTGACATCATTACAATACTACTATATGGTTTATCAGCAGGTCAAGCTTTACCCTCTGATCATCCTGTTCATGATTCAACTTTTTTTTTTTTTATTAGAGTGATCATATTAGTGAGAAATTAGACTTCTCCAAGTTTAAGATCTTAGAACGCAGAGCCTATTATGAATGCACAGAATAAGCATAAAATTGAAATTATAACCATGTCAACTCTACACTCCTGAGCAGTTAAAGTAGCTTAGCACTTAATATTTAGAGATGAGCCAACCCCTCTCCTCATTTAAGGACATCAGAACTGTCCTATGAATTCCAAAAAGGAATTCCAAAAAGGCTGAAACTTTCATTTTGATTGTTGATGTTCTTTTAATAGAAAATAGATTTAGCAACTTGTGCTAAATTTTCCATAGTGATTGCAATTTTATATTCATCACAGTTGGCAGCAGTCAGTTCTTCTCCAGCTGTGGCATGGCACAGCTGGAGTAGTCACTCTGTGGGAATCCCAAGCCTTCTCTATAAAAACAGAAGTATTCAACAAGATCTTCGGATAATATTTTTAAAGAAACTAAACTGCCATGGGATAATGGTCCTCAAATGATCACATAACAGGTAAAAGATAGGGGAAAAAAAAGGGTTTCATAGTCAAAGGTGGTCACCAAAAAAGTCCCTTAGGGATGTGCACTGGGATATCTCCCATTCAACATAATCAGAAATGTTCTAGAAAAAAAAAAATGTCATGGAACATGTGCAAAAGTCAGGTCATTGCTCAACAGTGGTGCAAAAGCAAGTAGAATGCCATGACCAATAAGGAAAGGAATAGAGACCAAAGTGGATTGTCATTATACAACTGCACACATTTGTGCTGCTTTATGTTTTGAACATTGAATCATGTTCTAGTCCCCCCATCTCAAATCTATCCCCAGAACCAAAAAGCAGAATTCTGGAAGTTTGAGATAGGCATCAGACACCTAAAAGTAGTAAGAGAATGGATTGAGAATGACTTGAATATAAAAACAAAAAAACAAAAGTGACCAAAAAAACCCAAAAAACCAACAATGGTAGTGCTTTCAGTAAGGAACAGTTGAACTGTGGAACTCCCTGCCAAAGGATGTTACGAACACTAGAAGTTAACCTAGATGCAAAAAAAAAAAAAAAAAAAAAAGACTGAATACATTAATTAGAAAGAATCTGTTCAGAACTGCCATATCTAAAATCACCACCTTTATCTGAGAAAGTCCCTGAGCAGCGATCAGGCTGGCTGGTCTGTCTGCTTTGTCAGTTCAGATGTTCTTATGGCACATACTCATTTGAGAAGTACATTGAAATGCATGATAGTATTTATCTTGAGCCATTTACACTCCAACCAACATGATTTCAACATCCTCCCCAGCCATCTGTGACACATTCCTTTTCTGTGACATTATTTTCATTTGCTGCCTTGCAGGTGTTGCTTCCTGCCTTTCAGAGACCAACCAACCTTCCTCGCAAACAGGGAGCTTGAACAGGAAAGGAGATAATACTGCCTCAAACCCTTCTTCCTGTGTCACCCTGAGACCTCCTTCCAAGAAACAGTTAGGTGAAAGCGCTCCAAAAACCACAAAAAACATCTTGCTTGATCCTTGATTGCCAGCCCCTGAAGATGTCACAGGCTGACATCAAAACTCAAGTCAGATCTTTCACCTAGTAGCAAAGCTTCTGTGAAACCATCTACTTTACTTCTACATCTGATGCCTTTCAATCTTTGAGAAACACTATAGTGAACAACACGATTCTGAAGACAACACCTAATTTTCAAGATAAGTGTGCAGGCAGCTGGAAGTCTCGCTATCCTTCTCCAAGGCCAGGGGAGTTCACACAGTCACTACTACACGTATACAGGTATCTTCATTCTTTCCATTCCCAGTCTGCTTCCTAGTGCTTGATGGATGAGAGTTCTCCTATAGCTCAGCTAAGCATGTCAGCCCTTCACAGTTCAGTGTGTGTTATTGGCATCACCTTTTCTGCTACAGGTGATTTTTACTGTTATCACATGTGAGCAAAATATGTCAAGCTGCTTCAACAGAGTTCAGACCGTCCAGGGTTTAAGTAATAATTCTTATTTAAATTGTTATTATTCAATAATAGGTCTTAGTAAAGGCTAAAATCTAATAATGAAAACCAGAAACAATAATCTTTAACAGAGCATTTTAAAATCAGGAAACATTTTTGTGTGTATTCACTTGAATGGTTTTAGAGAGTTTTAGGGCAGAGTCTCTGTTTTACTGTTCATAAAACCAAAACTCTTCAGTTGCTCATACAACATTAACAGCTTCATCAGGGATACAGCAAGCTTTTCCATGACCCAGTTCCCTCTGTCAGACCCTTGGCCTTGAAAGAATTCAAACCTTACCATTATTTAAAGTCATTAAACAATTGTTATCATCAAAACTCTCCTTTTTTTTAACATTTTCTAGACAGGACCATAGTCAGAGAGATGTCCTTAGATCCACATGAAAGCAAAAAATGTGGTAGTTTCATTAGCTGAGCTGAAGAAGCAAGTCTTGCTTTTGCCTTTCCATGCCATAGCATCATTTGCTACTGGGGAATGGCAGTGACATTCAGAACCATGCTGCTGGAGGAGAGGTCACAGTGCCCGATAATTTTTCACATCCTCCAGACAGCTGTTCTGTAGCATGCAGAAGATGGATTCAGAGAATCCTAGGGCTAGGGACCACCCTGATAATGCTGGAAGATGCACTTTATTCCAATAAAGAGATACTACTGCAAACAAGAAAATACTAAACATTTCTAGAATAAAAGAGAAGCTACTACCATGGAAGTACAGAGCAGAGAAGCTTTTGCTTCAAACAAACCACTTAAGAAAAAACATCCTGTGTGGTTACCTGTGCCTGCATAATTCTAAAATATTTTTTACATTAGTAAATTGATTTCTATGTAAATTATTAATGATATTTTCATAAACATAATCAAATGTAAAAATGCTTAATATAACGTAACAAAATGATTGCATCTTATCTGCATCCTCATGTGAGCTGAACCGGTGCCTAGTTATGCGCCCGTATCTCTCATCAGCATGTTGCCATGTGACAAGTGAACAGCAGATCACTGCCCACAAGGACTCTTTGTCATGTCTCCCGGTGGAAAGTGGTGATAAAACTTTTCTAAAGGAAACATCATTTCATTCCTCCACAGATGGGGAATTATGCCCGTTCCAGACACACTCCTGCATCCCAAAGAAGGAATACTCTGAACAGTAATAAATGGCTGCAGGGTTATTTCAGACAAGCATAATTAATTAGCTCAGAGGCTGAACACATCCCCAGCTGGCCCTAGGAGGCAGAGGAAGGATATAAAGGTGGCATTCCCACTTGTGTAGTTAGTCCTCAGTGTAATCTTGTTGATAGGTTGCAAGACAGCGCTCATGGGAAGAGTGCAGAAGAGAAAACTCGCAGGTGGAGAGGGAGAGAAAAACCCACATGAATTTCGAAACTGGCAGCGGCTCTGCCTGTAAATCTGCACCTAGATATGCCACTATTTAGCAAGCTGTGGGTTGGGTGAGTGTTTTCTGGTGCAGAGGTCTGGCCAACATCAAGATTGGGACCGTGCCAAGGACGGTATGGCACACTGTGTGACACGCAAGACAAGTGCATTGCACTTAGGCTTTGTGAGGATGATTTCTACTGCAGGTGAATGACTGTTCTGGGAAACAGAAACCAAATCCTCATCAAATCTGTAGCTGCTTTTGCTGACAGCATCTCCCATTTAACTCTCATCCCTCTTTCCCTACTCTTGATATCCCCAGGCTTCACTTCTTAAGAGATGGATGTTTCACTGCTCTCCAGTGACAGTCCATCAATCCCACAGCTGTCACCAGCCAGTGAAGCAGCTCCACCTTTCTCAAATTGCAAACTCCACCCTGCAGGTTACAAAAATCAGCGTGAAGGAACCTGTGAAATGCAGAACTAGTTCAAGCTTCATCCTTCCAGAAGAGGTTTTACATAGCTGGCTGCTATTCACTGCAAACTATCATTTCTCCCCTTCTCTCTCCTTCAGCCAGGTGCAGTAGAGGCAACTGCTGTTATCAGGTTTTGCAGTAAGAAATGATTGCTTCCAAACAAAAGGCAGACTCCATAAATTTATTCTTTATGACAAAACCTCAGCTTTTGTTTAGACAAGTTTCTAGTCAATAATTTAAACACATTTTTTTTCCCTTGGATAGGGGAAACCAGCTTACAAACAGCCATCAACAGCTATGGAAGCAGCACATTGGAGTGAATTAAAGAAATATATTTTCATATTTGTATAGCTTCAACTCTATTTTTAAATATTTTGTGAAAAACACTTCTCATTACTTTCTCTTTGAGAACTAAATATGATTTTTCTACTTGCCCTTTTGACTTCTCATTTGGTGAACTGGGATTTGCCACAGCTTCTCTCCATATGCTTTGAGAAAGCTGAAAGACAATGTGCTGGAATTTTTCCATCTCAATCTATAGATGTGATCCCTCAACAATGTTACAGACAAATGAGCAGCAGTTGTGGGAGAAAGCTTATGGCTTTTAAAATATTTTCTTAGTCTAAAATACAGTGGTAGTCAATCTGAAAATGGCCAGAGTACCTGACAAAATAATAGCATGGAGATTTGAGGTTTGGTACCCACCGCAACATATAGCTGGACATGATTTCTTGCTCATTTTAAATGAAGCTTTTACACCTAGTTTTGTTACAATATGCAAAGACCTCTCCAAAAAGCATCCAGCAGACTCACTTTCTGCATCTCCTGCCCAAACTATTGTCTATTTGAATTGGACAAACTTTTAAAATTTACTCATTTGTAGGAATTAGGTCAACAAATATTTGCATCAGATACTTGTTAACATACTCATTAGCAAATACTCGGTGCAAATAACTGCATTCTTATTTCAGAATGACTATTTCTAGCAGAATTTTGAGGGTTTAAAACCTACAGAGTTTTAGATGGAGTCATTTACCTTTAGCTTTGTGTCATTTTCCACTACCTCTATTTGTTGATTCTTAAATCAAGCCTATATTGAAACGGTTCAATGTACTTTTTAAACTGCCTGGTCTTCTTCAGAATACAGCTGCATTTAAACTGAGGCCTTGAGGAGCTATTTTAATGTGGCTAATTTAGTCTATCCTTACTGCTAATAAGGACTCACAAATTAAAATTTAATTTTATTTAAATCTGGTATAATGTTGATTTCTATTTCTCCCTTATGTGTATTTTATATTCAACTATCCCCATGGCATCAACTTTTTTTTTTTACATCTTTGTCTCTGCTGTTTCAGTTGTTCTGCCAGAGTAATCCTCCTTGCTCCTGCCACAAGATCTTCACGTTTAGGGGTTCTTGTCCTCCATTTCATTCAAAGAGCTCAAAGACAAGGCCATAACATCCAGTTCTTCTGCCCCATACTGGAAGAGGGAAATTAAAACATCATCCTGAATCTCCTTCCAGATAATTCAGGAATTACTGCTGAAAAAGCAAAAACTTTCGATAGCATAAATTTCCACATTTCCAGTGAGACTGAGGAAATTTCCAGAACAGTACTTGTGTGCTCTGCATAGCTTTCTGCTGGAGGCCTATTCCTTATGGATAGTATACTGAACACCATGGTCTTGGAGATTAAAAATGAAGTTCTGAGATTCGAAGGCAATATAGGCATTATGGTCCAGGAGCTACAAATTATTAAGAGGCAGGTGGCAATCGCAGTTAACGCCATTCAACATCTGATCAGATTCTGGGCAATGTCCTCCAAGCATAAAAGATGCTTCTAGTCATTGGTAGTTTGCAGGATTACTACACCAGCCTCCTTTCCAACTTGTGCCATTATTTCCCCACAACACGTCACACAAGCCATCACATCTAATTTGCTGTGTTCAAGTAGTTACAGTCAGAAACACAGAGCTGTTCAGTTTGCTTCTTGAAAAGAAACTTCTCATGTCTTGTCCTTTGCACTTTATCACTACCAAAACTATTGGCATGTCCCCATTGTTCAAGAGTTTAATCCTCAATAACTCTGTGTGTACAAGACAAATATTTGTGCATTCATGGCTGCCTGAGTGCTACCTGTCTGTCTGCACATTCATCTGTATTTGCATCTGTGGGTTGTCCCTGCATTTCCCAATAATCTCGTCCTCTCATAAACAGAAAAATAAAGATATCCTATCAGCTAAGCATCAGGATAGTAGTGGGGAAATTCATAAAGGGATAGTATGAAGGATACCCATGGATGGCTATAGGAAATAGCAGGCAAGAGATGGAAGATTTACAATCAAAAGCTAAAAAAGACCCAAACAAAATGTCTATGAAAATGTTAATTGTATGAAGAGGGAAACCATTACCCTAAACTTTGAAATATTCTATGCAACACAGAACCTGATTTATAAGAACTCTAAACAGGTCTCTACTTTTCTAAGTGATGGACTTCTTAAAGCATTATTTTACGATTTGTTTTTCATACAGACTAAACAGACTCTGAAGCAGAGTGTGTTTTACAACCCACAGCCTAACCATCCTTCTACAGCAACCAGAAATTTTCCTTCTGGCAGCTTGCCACTATATGCTCTGCGTACTTTCATAAAATAGCTGGCAGTTTCTTCCATGACTAAAAAAACCAAAACAGAATAAATGAGTTTTCCATTTATCCTCAGAGTGAGCCTGTTGCAAGGACAAAGGGCTGATGTGGGAGGGGTTGCTGACCACTCCTAGGAATTATACATTGCCTGGTGAACTGTGCAACTGAACCAAACAGATGTTGATACCCTATCAAAGAAATGACAAACTAAACTAACTCAATGATAACTAAAATAGATGGTTTAACTTAACCCTGCCAGCAGAGTCCTGTGAACTACAGAAAACAATTCTGCCTTAAAGTTCCTGAGATGTTCTGATTCTTAAAATATTACTGATATGGTCTCTGTAGAATCTCATCCAGAACTTCAGATGTCTTCTCAGACATGCCCCTAATCACAGGAAAACAACCTGACCTTCAGTAAGGCAGCATGCAGGCACTAGCACAGCAGTGTGCCAAACCACCTAAACCCTGCTTCTTTCTGTGGCAAGGAGTTTGCAGCAGAGAAAGGAATTGAATCCTTCCAGCAAAGGGTGTCACCAATGTGATTCATTCAGGTTGGACATAACTGAATGGTTGACTCAGAGACCTCTAAAAATACCACTCAGAAAGCAAAGGTTTTAATTCATACATGACATCCTTTTAAGCTAATATTTAGCTGATCAACAACACGTAGAGGAAATAAGGGCTTCTGTATGCTGTGTAACAGAGATAGCACAGAATAGAATTTCTGAACATTTGATTTTTTTAAATTTTTTTTTTTTTTGTGGTAACCTTGTCTGTGTCAAATCTTCAGAAGAGCTCTCCCTGCATTTTAACCACACCTCTGGTATATTTCACTTAACATAAACATCCCCTTTGCAACTCTACTGAAAGTATATTTAATTCAATGTTGTGAACTGTCATATTATATTGCTGAGCGACAACTGAATTTAACCTCAGAATTAGCAAAGTTTCAACTATGGCTCAAGTACAACTTGTATAGCTATTTAAACACTTGTATTTATTAGGAGAAGGGGACCAGTGTCTAACAAAGAATATTACAGAAACACAAGACCTTTGTAGAGAAGATCCTGCCTCCCACCCTCTCAAAATTTTGTACCAATTTCAACCCCAAAGGGTCCTTTCAGATAAAAAGCTTTTGTATTACATAAAGATGCCAACTATGCTTAATACAAAACATAACTTGTCAGTGTTTTAAATTATCAGTAGATCAATTTGTCACAGTGTAGGGTGGTCCATCCACTAGATGAAAGACAGATGCTCTTTATTTAAACCCTCTCCCTTCCCAGGAGGGAAAGAGAAAGGGAATAAGGGAGAGAGACTGTGGATTAGAAAACTAAAACAGTTTTAATGAAATGTATAGAAATATATACAAACCCAGTATTGAACCAACACCCCTGATGGCGATTACATCACCCTCTATCCTGGGGAGCAGGCACTGGGGAAGTTCTAGACTGGACTCAGTGGCAGATAGGAATCAGATTCAGGAACATATGGATCAAGATCAAAGGCAGAATGGACAAAGTCTTTCTTGGATGCTGGCCATGGAAGAAGAGAGCTTGACCCTTGTGATCCCTCAGCTTTATACTGAATATGACCCATATCACATATAGGATGGAACACCTTGTTGGTCATCTGTCCTGTCTGCTCCTCCCCATGTGTGCAGCCTTTCACTTTCTGCACCCCAAACATGGCACAGAAGATTTAACAGTGACCCTGGTCTGCAAGATATAAGCACTGGTAGTAATTGTAAACATCAAGCATTATCACTGCTAGGAACAGACACTGTCTGCAGAAATATGCCATTAACTTCAGAAAGTGCAGCTAGAAGAGACTGTGCTGGAATGTAAAATCACTGAATGGAATTAGTTCTGTTCTAACACAAACCAGGACACAATTATACATTATTCCATACTGAATGAGTTACCTTCCTTGCTAAAGGGTGTTCAGTATGCCAAGGCAGCCATGACTTTTGCTATGACCCTTCCAAATCAGCCCAGAAGCAGAGATATGGTGCTTCACCTGTTCGTGTGGTGCTGCTGTGACTGCAGATGTTTATCCACAACAGCTCTGGGAAAGAGTTGTGTCTTCAGGCACTTTTGCCTGGATAACTCAGTCTCTGGGGCTGCTGGTGTCTGCCCACACAGCACTACCTGCTCCCTTGAAAGGCAAAATGGAGCCTTGAGCAGAAGGGGGGAGAGGGGGAGAGAGAGGGAGAGAGAGAGAGAACACAACAAGGGGTTAATAGATTTTCAGGCCAGTATGAAGAGAATTGGCTGATGGTGTTGAGAGCACTGAAGAATACACGAGAAGCTAGGAGTTGGAAACTGGTGTGCCGATTACAGACTTAATGTGGCTGATTTCAAGTGGTGGTTTAAACACCATCTGATAAAAGACTAATGGGAGAATAACTGACTGGTGAGGTTTGTTTGGAAGGCAGCACAGAGAGAGAGAGAGGATAGATGAGCCCTGATCGTCATGCTTCGGTGAAAGAGACAACTACTGTTAATCAGGAGCTGCCTGGCAATGATGAATATATTAAAATCACTAAGGGCACTTTACCTTCCTCCTTCCCCCTAGAGAAACAGGTGGATTTCTGCTGTGGGTGCTCTTAGCAAGTTTTCCAAGGGTTTTTGCATTTGTAAGATGCCACCTTTATTGAAGATTTGTCTGCTGAGAATTTGGTCTTGTCTCCTCCTAACCATAGAGGTGCCTGAAATAATTCCAAGTAACTCCCATTAAAAGGGCAGGTCACAGATCTGATGATGTGTAAAGATGAGGAGCAAACAAGCACAAAGAAAATTACCCTCTCACCCTCTCCCTTCATTCTCCTTTAAAGTAACAAGCCATTCGCAGATGTGCAAAAACACCCCAATGTCAGCCTGTTCTTCTGTAGCATGCAAGTTTTCCCTTTCTCATCTTAAAATACTGGCAAATATTTTTGTTCAATGTTAATCTTGCTCCATGACCCAATTTCCACCTCCTCCACAATTTAGGATATTTTGTCAGATGTCAGTAATTTTTATGAATTAAAGTAAATGTCAGAAGAGAATCTGATCCTCCCATCACTCTCAAAGAGCTGAAAATAAAACCCCATATGCAAGGTTAGAAAGCTCAACACTCCTCTTCGGAAAATTGCTAGAACAAGTTCACTTAACAGCTCCACCCTTAAAAACAATGTTTCCAGAAGCCTTTCTGAAATTGCCTCAAACCAAATCAAACAACAGCACAAGCTATATCCCAATATTGTTTTCACAAATGCTTTTCCCCTAACAGCTTCAGCCTGCACACTCATTTTAACATCAGCCCCTTGATGTTTTGTACTTTATCAGATAGATTTGTCGAAGTCTTGAAACAGAATTTTTAAAGTCAAGCTGGTTTCAAGCTGAACTAACTGTACTGCATTGATCCCAAACCTTATGATGGGGTAAAGAAAGAAAATTATTTCACAGTTGGAGGTACAAAGCTACAGAAAAAGGTGTGACTTCAAACCCACTCTTAGTAGTCTGATGGGATAGATATGAGCTCTCTCATAAGTCCCGCTTTCTAATTATTCTCATTTTTCTTTCAAACCCATTTCCACTCCACAAATTGCAAGGAAAATGGCTTTCCATAACCGGACAAGAGCCTTGTACTTCTTAATTACTTGTTCCCTTAAGGACAGTTTTCTCCCTGTGCATACTTTCTGAGATGCGGAACAACCCTCTTCTGATGCCTGCAGATGATTTCCACGGTCTGACTTCTGGCCCATTTTGATATTAGGGAGGAGAAAAGACTTAGTAATGGGGAAAAGAGGAAAATCTAAAAGACATGTTTCTCTAGACAGTGTGACGGGACAGAAAGGCACAGATGCAAACAAGAATTCCAGCTCTGCAGCTTGTGGGGTGTTTCCCTCCCTTCTGCCCTTTAGTATAGTAAACCTTATATGCAGCCCTTGATTTAAAGCACTCAGAGGAACCAATCATTTCAGGATTCCTCAAGACACCATAGCGGGATCAATTACTACAGCAATGAGAATTATCTTTCTTCTACATAACCGTAGCTTCCAAATGCTATCAGAGATCACATTTTGAAATAAAATACAGATTTTGAAATTCTCATTTAGTAGCATTAGACTACTGGTTCTGAAAAAAACCCTGCAAATCTGCAATACCAAATGAACATTTCTAGTCTCAAGATTAATTATATTAATAGTCTAAACAAAACTAATCTCCTCTTAACTCAAACAAATTAGCAATTCCATGTGGCTCATTAATCCCTGCCTCTTCATCTGAAGAGGCCATGCTTCATAGGACCAATGTATGCAAAAGAATAGCATGCCATGAATATCTCAGACTGGAAGTGCTGAGAACAGTAGAAGCAGTGCCTGATTTTATCCCAGTTTATACCACCAAATGCCGTGATCTGCAGCAATCCCATTGAGATTAGAATTTGAAGTTTGAGAAACAACCATGTATTGCACTTTTTGTCAGAGAGAGCTTCTTCTACCTGGACAAAGGAGGAAGGAACCAAAGTATCTGCAAATCTAATAACCTTGCCACTGATAATCATTCATTAATAATAGTTAAAAATCCTCTTGCTGACAGACCTTCACATATGCTTTGAGTAAAAGGGAATAACTAAAGAAATTTATTCCCAATCCTTTCAGTCTTCAGAGGCTGGACCATCCCATCTCTACCAGCTCACCCAGCCACAACTCCCTGAGAAAGGAGCAGCCAAGTCTCGGGTTTACCTCCAAAAAACAAAAAAACACTGCCTATGTTTAATCTGTTTACACTGAGGATGTGTCTTGGTTACAATCCTCAGCCATCACTATCAATGCAGCAATAAACATGGACCAGTTGAAGTGCTGCTTGGGATAGCCCAATGTTTACAGCATAATTAAGTTATACTTGTGATAATTTTCAGTACTTATGTGATCACACACAAAATTTATGACAAAGCAAGGAATTGATTTGTTCATTGTATTAGGCTTCAGGATCTAGCCTGGATATCATCTCCCTTTCCTCATAATCCCTCCTGCTTTAAAATTACTTTACTGCTCTCTTGAGGTATTTGATCCCTGAGGCCTGAAATCCTCAGTGTGGGTGCCACTGCTCACAAATCAATTGCTACTGTCACATATGATATTGATTCCTACTATACAGTGCCTAGGAGCGGGAGACACAAAAATGCCAATTTCAATTACTAAGCAAAACAGAAGATTTATTTGTGATTAAATGACAAGAAGAAGATTACAACTAGCAATATGCAGGGGAAGGGAAAAAGAAAAGTATGTCCTCTCTTTGCAAAAGATACAGCAATTTATGTAGATACTGGATACAGAGATTATTTCTCAATCTATACTGTTGAAAAAATTGGGATATATATGTATAACTAAAGGAATATACACACAGTTGCAGCAGAACATCATATTCCTTTGAATTCAATTCAAACTAATGAGAGAGAAGTATTACAGGGTGATTTTCAAATTCATTCCCTTGAATTCTTCTGTGCTACACAGATTTTGATTAATTTTAACTAGCTCCTGTTAATGCCCTCCATCATCCCTGTGTCCAGGCACCTCACTGGCATCATTGAATTTAGTCTGACAAAATGCTCCCATGTGGGAAGCATATCTCATATTATACACAGGGATATGACTGGAGCTGAAATAATAGGTGTAAAGACCACAAGTGGGTGGGGTCTATTGACAGAGAAAAGAATCACATCTAGGTCTTCAAGTGCCTGACATCACCCTCCCTTGGAGGGCAACCCACATGAGAAGAACCACATCATCTCCTGGCAAAGGACCGAAAAGCAATTTTTCTTTTCCATGTTTTGGTCACTGCAGTCTCTGACATTTTTTCAGCCTTAGCTCTCTCAGCAACAACGACTT
This sequence comes from Corythornis vintsioides, assembly GCA_025447755.1. Classification (NCBI taxonomy): domain Eukaryota; kingdom Metazoa; phylum Chordata; class Aves; order Coraciiformes; family Alcedinidae; genus Corythornis; species Corythornis vintsioides. Next base: position 85,962 of record JAOEGS010008084.1, read on the forward strand.
TCTCTTTGGAGCCCAGTTTCATGATGCCTGGGCTCAAAGGACCTTGTTACACCATACATCACACTCTTAACTTTTCAATGAGATAGCGACGTTCACCCAATCTGCAGTGACACCACCACCCCAGAGAGGGTGACACCAGAAGCCCAGAGAACAAAGCCCCTCTGCCTTTGGTCCAGCCTGTGGTCTTTTCAGTAACAGCTGCAGGTGTGGCACGGAGTTGTTCCAGTTCCTCCAGCTCTGCCTGACCCGTGGCAGGAGACAACTGCAGCCCCCGCAAGCTGGCTGCGACAGCAGTACCCCCTGCAGGCGAGCAAAGCCCACAGACACCGGCATGTGTGGCCAGGCATGACTCCTGTGAAGATGGCTGCACCTCCATCTCCTCATCACAGATATTTCCTATCTGTGGTTCAGTCCACTTAGGGTATGACTAAGGGCTGCATTTGGATTCCTCATACTGCGGGGAGAAGCCTCGGTTATCTTACAGAGAGGAAAGGGATAGGGTATGAGGTGGCAAAACCAGAGACACCAGTGACTTATTGACACTAGTGCACCAGCCACTTCCATCAGCAGCAATGCATGGGCAAGAAGCATTAAGAATTGTCCAGAGCAGACAATGCAAGTGGGTATGTCCTCTTGGTTCTTGACATGGCGACAGGTGCAATTCCTGCCTTTGGTTCACATGTCACACCAAAAGCTCTTTTCTAGAATTTCCTGTTTCTTGATGGAGAGGGGAGACTGTTCCTACATCCAAACTGTACTGCTGGGATGGGCTAAAGCAGGGAGATCCACAAAGGTTGCAGGGCATTATTCAGAGAAGCAGATGCACTTAAGTTCATGTTTTTCCTTCTGCTGGTTAAATACACTTCAGCTCTTGCTAGGATAAGAAGTACTCAGGCAGCTTTCCCACAGCTTCCGATTCAGCTCGGAGCACCACTGCAGGGGTTGCAATACAATGCTGTGAAGGGCAACATCTGAGTCACAATAGATAAAAAATACAATCTGCACAGCCTCATATTTTCCCCTTCCTTTGCACTCCCCTCAGCCTCTTTCTCCAGTTTAGACAATATATTTCTAACTAGAAACTGATGCATAAGAGGAAAGGGAGATTGATTTCCTGCTGTATGCCTTCCTTGGTTTTTAAATACCATTGATTTTTTTTTCTCCCTTTTTTGGGCTAGTAACGTCAACAGTATACCTGTCAATCACATTTAGGAAAATACAATATTTGCATGCCATTGCAGATCCTTGTGCTGGCCCTTGAATTGCAACATGAGTTGAATTTATTTCCAAGACTGTTAGAGCACAAAGAACGTTCTCCTGAAGTAACTCTGCTGGAAAATTACGTGCAGGACATTGCTTTAGAAATCTAGAGAGGGCTGCATTTAGACTTCACTTTTTCCTTTTAAGACATCGTTGATATTAATTAAGACTGAATCTTATGTGCAGAAGGGATGTGATTTGCAATTGGAATAGATCAGATGCTATTCCCAATGGCATCAAAAATATTCCCCCTGCAGCTTCAGTGCATAGGACAGATAAAATCTTAGACTTTTTTTAGAGTCATTACCCCAGGTTGACCTCTACAAGAGGTTTTTAGAAGGGTAATTCCCACCTTTATGTAGCTTGAAGTTACTTCATTCATAAAGCTAAATTTCATTTGTTACAGATTTTGTTGGGGTTTATTCTACTGTATAAGAGTGTCAGGTTCCCTGATCAGCTGCATACATTGTGCAGATGCACAGAGTAGATTAAGAAGGGGTGAAGTCTTTTCATGGGGGGGCTTCAGACTATGACACACAAGTCCCCATGAATTTCAAATGGCTTTGACTCAGACATTCTGCATTAGGTATGCCACAGGCCCAAAGTGGTTCCATCAAGCTCTGGGTCAGTTTTCAGCAATCTAACATCCCTGGTGGGACTCCATGTCATCCTTAATATTCTTCCTCTGCAATCCTTTACTTCCAAACTAAGTCTTGTAGCAGGAAAGGGCAGAAAGGGCAAGGTGAGTTGAGTTTGCCCTTCTGGAATGACTCATTCCTCTGATCACAAAGAACACTTAAAACACACTCATTGACTTCAGAATATCCAAGCCAAGTAGGCTACCAGAGGAGCAAGTAGACTCCTTGCTCTTTCAGAAATCGTTAAAAGAAGTCCTAGCTGTTGCCCAAGATGAGCAGTTCTAAGTTCTGCAAGGTGATAAGTAAATCCTTTCAAGTGCATACAATATGCATAAAAAGTTAAATAAATTATATAGCAAAAGCTTCATAAATAAGCACCTCACCTTGCCAGGGCTCTTTTGGCACACTGCAATCAGCAAGAGCACAGGCTGGGTCAGAAAACTATTCCTTGAATGTAAAAATCAAACAGCTTGGCTAAGGGAGTTTACAAACTCCACTGGCTTCTTGGGCAGAGCCCGTCAGTCCTCTGTTAAGGGAGTAAGGCTCAGCCACAGCTCACCAAACTCACAGGCAGTGCTAGGAGAGCACGTAACTGATTTGGACCCAAGTGGCTCAGCCAGTGGAATTTAACATGAATAATCTGCAGGAGTGCTGCCTGAAAAACTGCCAGCTCTTTTAACCCAAGCAGCAGGGCTTATGCACTTTGTGAACCTCAGTCCCTCTTCCAGAGACCAGGACCAGCAGTCTATGGTTCACTTTTTGAAAAGGACCTTGAAGTGGGCTTTGCTGTCATCCAGTCTTTGTCCTTTGGAAACCCAAGCAAGTATGAATCAGAAAAGTTAGATCTAAATGCTGGATGCTCTGGAAAAATTCTACCTTTACAGTCTGCAGGCAGCAAGTATTGCAAAAGTTCAAAAAGGCTTTGACAAATGCTTAAAATACATAGCTTGATTTGATCCAGAGTCACACTTAGTCTATCATTAAGGATCCTTGCAAAACAGGCTTGCTAGACCAAGATTCTTTTGAGACAGAGTCTGAGAAAGAAACATTTGCAAAAAAACAAATGGCACAATAGATATTAGTTTCATTCCAACCAGACATGTTGCCAGAAATATGGTTTCTTGGCCACACATCACACAAACAAACAATCAAAAGAATGGACTTTTTTTGAGAGAGGATTTAAGGCTTTGATACAGGATGCAAAGCTAGTTAAAGTCATTACCACACAGACATTGCCAGTTCTCCATACTGTATGCATATGTATACAAGTAGTGTAGTCACAGGGGCTAAAGTGCTAAAAGTCAATACTCCACTTCTGCAGAATTGTTTACTTCAGAGGCACAGTATGTTTTCCTGACAAGGAGGGGTTATACTACTCATGATTAGAAGTCTTTCAAAAATTGGGTATTGCAGCTTTTACAAAATTTGGTCTCTGACAGCACCCAAGTTATTTAATAGCACTTGGCATATTAGTAGCACCCACAGTACTAGCAAGAGTGTGACAGTCATTGCTAAATAATCTGTGTAGTTTTAGCAGCTAGCAAATATTTTGCTGCTGTGCATCTGCAATCTCTATACAACATGCTTCACAAGCATGAAGAATATTTTCCAAATCCTTTCTCTCAGCTGTGTCACCTCCTTGTGAGATGGAACTACCTAATATTGGTGGAAAACCCTTTTGCTAAGGGAAAAGTCTCCTTTTCTCATAAGCTTTACTTTTAACTCAGTGAGCAATCCTCATTCATAACACAGTCTGCACTTGTCCCCATCTATACAAGTTTAGCTGTTAGACAGAAATTAAACAGTATGTTTTAAGGAGCTCCCACTTTCAAGGTCATATGGCTTCAAGCAAAGTCCATTAGGGAGACTCTTGCAAGGCTGAGTGAATCAGGATCCTTGCCTAAAGACCTGCACTTTATCCGTTTGACATCTATGCATTGGTAGGTTCAAGACATACATGATATAGAGGCAAAGTAGTGCACACTTTGCTTTCCCAATGTCACTGGGAAACGCTCCATTTAGCAAGACTTGAATCTATTTCCTTTTGCCTAAGGACATCCTGAAGCCTGTGTCTAGCCTAGAAGATTAGGATTTATTTTCTGGGATCACGTAGCAAATATTCTCAGTTCACAGAGTCTTCCCACTGATGACCAGACTCACCATAGACTCTAGCACTTCATATTGACAAAGCTGCAATGGAAGCCTTGATGAAGTGCTAAGCAACAAATCCACCCACCTGACCTATAGATAGCCACAAATTAAACAAAAAGGTAAAAGGACGTGAAGGATGCCATTCTGTGAAAGACGTAGCTTTTCAACAAAAAGCTAATTTCTTAATAATAATGCTTCTTGAGTGAGTATTGTGGGCGGTGGTTCAGACTGAATGAAGATGCATTTGGATTCTTTTATTTTTAAACTTAAGACACTAGACAATAGACCAAGAACATTCCAGCATGGTTTAAGAGAAGCCATAGTCTGACCTTTGCAACCTGCCAATTGACCAAACTGCATAAGAAGCAAATCATAATATTTTCAAACTGAAGCTCTTGACAGCAGTTTCATAGTACGAGCCATCTGACCGTGAGCTGCCCTTGGATCGTCACAGGAGTCATGTTAGCCTATCACTGGCTTGGACAGTGGTACCAGACTTTCAGACTTGACCCACCTGGGCAAGTCAGCCAATGCACTTACACAGAAGATCAATGGCCCCTGGAAATATTACTTTGCTCATTGGAAGATATATTTATACTATTGTGTGCAGTCAGCTGAAGTCACTCAGGGCTGGAATAAGGCAGGAAAAGACTCCACCATGATGGTTGTGTGTCTGAACCCACTGCTACCAAGACAAGGTGGGAGATCCAGCACTGCTCTCCCTGGTGGGGAAGCCTTTCCAGCTCAGACCCCCAAACTATAAGGCTTGTGCTTGATCAAGTCTAGAGAGCAAAACATTTTCTTTGTTGGAAGCATCACCCACAGGGAGAATAATCTGCCTACCAGGGGGTAGAGAACTGCCTGTGCAGTGTCACAGGAGCCAGAGCAATAGTATTATCTCCTCTGTGTCCACCAGCTAAGCAGCACTGTGGCACTCACATTCAGGAGGTCCAGTCCCAGGGGGGATTGAGTGCTAGCTGGCAGACAAGAGTCCTTTAAGTGAAATGAAAAATTCAGCTTATTTGCTTTGCCCTGCTGGCCTCCTCTCCCCCTCCCTCAGTAACGTGACAGGACACTCTTTGGAGACCAGGTGCTCCTTGACAGCTAGTGACATGATTTACATTTCCATGGCATATTTCACACTAATAGATGCCAAAGGACACTTCAAACCATCTTCCGTAGAGAAAGTCTTATACCTGTGTTAAGATAAAATATTGCAGCACACTACTATCACACAGTATCCTTATGACAAACTGCAAAGATGGGTATCAAAGAGAGAATTTTGTTGAGGAGAAGGCAGTTTCTTACACTGGTTTTGTCCAGAACTTCAAAACCAGTATCATTCTTGTTCTGGATGGCATAGAAATCTTCATGGCTACAAGTTTTTTATATCTTAGTAGATAATGTGTCCTGAAGCCAAAATCATACAGAGAAACTGGAACTAATAATAAATCAAAAATTAGTTCCACTTACTGGGTCAGTCTTCACCACAACCTATCATAACCTATGTCTTCTCTTCAGCACTCTCTCATCAGGCTCATAATGACTTGTGATGAGATCCCAACCAGTTCAAGTCAACATGTCTGGATGCAGAGGGCTAACCCTCCGCTGACGTACACTGACAAGATGTCACTGAAGTTGGTGAAGTGATAGCAAGTTACAATAGCCGAAGATATGTCACATAAGGTAATCAGACTTTAAAAGGAATGTGATGGCAAGAGTCCTAAACGTTTTCAAAACACTGCTGTCAGAACAAATCTCAGAGTACAAAACCCTTCTTTGAGAAGTCGTCAGACCCAGATGGATTGCTGGTTTATTTTATCCTGCCTGGAACACTGTGCACTCATCTCTCCCCCTTTCCACTTATTATTATTATTCCTGTACCCTGAAACTCTACTGACAAGAGTCTCTGGTATCACATTGGCCCCAAAGCTTGGCTTAAAACCAGCCAAATATTTTGCTGAGCTTTCTTTCTCCACCTGCCTTGGCTGCTAAAGCTTTAAGTTAAAGCATTTATTTTTCATTAAGTCTGTGAACTGGGGATTTTCAAGAGACAGAAAAACAACCTGTAAAAGGCAATTAATAACATATGCCAGCACTCCCAAACCTGTTCAGAACACTTCATTCAACAAGGCGTTGAGACAGAACAACAGCAAAGTTGCTAAATAGCATGCGGCAAAGCAAAACCCAGGGAAAAGCACAGTAATAACCTGCATTTCTTAGCATCTTTTATCCAAGGCACTTTGCAGACATATGTGCTTATTATACAGGGATCATTCATCTAAGTCTGAAATATATCTGGCTTCAGATCAGAACTAAGTTATATAACAGGACATAATAAAACTATATAGCAGAGTCAGAGAAAGGAAAATTAAGAGTAACTGTTCTAGTTGAATTGCAGAACAAATGCCAAGTCAGTAGAACTCTACTTTATCTAGGTGAAATTTAGTGGAACATCAAAGATTGCTTTCAAACCCGTGTAGAAAATATTGCAGTACCACTAAGAACTAAGCTTTTAAGTTTACCTCTAAAGGAAAATGCAGTACCTCCTGGCAGCAAAAATGCCTTGACCACAGTCTTAGAGAGGGCCCAGGTGTTGCCTAGTGAGTCATCAACATTAATTCCTGAATCACCTGCATTTCCACAAAGGGCTCCCAACTGAGTATCAATCAGTGAAGATGAGTATTTCTCAAGAGCCAGCATGATTACAGCCCCAGCACAAAGCTCCTTCTAACACTTCTGTTAGGCCAGGAGCACTCGGTATCGCTAAGAGAGGTCAGTCAGGCCATGGGATGCCCTTTCTTAGTCTAAAAACTGTAGTTAACAGCTTGATAGAAATGAACTCTCTCATACACCAGGGGGATTGCATGGAGCAGGGAGGGAATGTGTGTCTCACTGTGGACCAGAGTGGCTACCTAAGTTACATGACACACCTAGGTACTGGAGCATGGATACTCGCACAGAGGTTGCCGACGGGCCACCGCCCTCACCCAGGAACTGCATTTTTGTTATTATTCATACAGAGACTCACGGCTGCATTCTAACATCACAAAATTCATGTTACAGGCAGGAGCCTTGCTGTCAGGTGTCTCTTCATTTTCCTCATTGTCTGTGAGTGCCCAGCATTCCCGTGTTTGCATCATAACAAATGTCACCATTTTCCTCAGGAATTTCTGGTGACGGGTGCCTGAGGGAGCCAGCTCTGCTCAAAAGCCTTAATTTTATTTTGCTGTTTAAGTCTCAAAGGGCACGCAGTTGTTATTGGTTCTTGTTTGGAAGCTTGCCTTTACAATCAAAAGCTAGAAACAGTGTAACACTATCTTTGATACTGCAGAGCCTTAAAGTATTCCACAGACTAAGGGTAATAACCCTTCAACAGGGCTTTCCTTTGTCTTGCAATACACAGCACTTCTCAGTGCATCACGGCACTGGAACCACAACTCCTCCCACAGGTAGCCCCATAACTATACTTCCAAAAGGCTTGGAAGGTGGCAGAAACTTAGGACAGTAGAAATACAAACTAGAATTCACCCTTCTTCCCAGCTAAACCAGGCAAACCAGTCTGTGTGTGCTACACAAAAATCTTTAAGGGTGAGAAGTGAATGGTGTGGCGTTTCACCCAAAACCCAGGATTTACCACATGATGAGGATGATGAGGAACTGCTACTGGCTCAAAGACATGTGTCTCCTGCTGAAGGGAAATCGCTTTCTGCCACTTTCATCTCTCTCTGTCCTAATTTAGGCTGGGATGGAGTTAATTTTCTTAATAGTCAGTACAGTGCTGTGTTTTGGATTTAGTATGATAATAATATTGGTAACACACTGATGGTTTAGTTGTTGCTATGTAGCGCTTGTCCAAGTCCAAGGACTTTTCGTGTTCCAGGCTCTGCCAGTGAGGAGATGCACAAGAAGCTGGGAGGGAGCACAGCCAGGTGAGCTGGCCCCAACTAGCCAAAGGGATATTCCATAACACAGAACATCATGCCCAGTATATAAACTGGGGGCAGATAGCTGACAGAGGCAGATCAATGCTTGGGCATCAGTCAGGGGATGGTGAGCAACTTGTGCTTCACTTGTCTTTCTTGGATATTACTTTTTTTTTTTTAATATCCATTTTCATTCAATTATTTTTATTTTTTTTTTTTCAATTATGACTGCTCTTAGCCCACAAGTTTTACTTCCTGCCCCCCCTGCCCAATTCTCCTCCCAACCCCGTGCAGGGAGGAATGAGCAAGCAGCTGTGTAGTGCTTAGCTGCTGGCTGGGTTTAAACCACAGTGCCGTCCTGGCCACTTCCAACCTCATGGCACAATTACACTTAGGCATAAGTGTAATTATCAGACATACTTGCCCTCTTTTCTTTACACAGTCTGTTTCTCTTCCTCACTTACACAGGTATATTACTTAAGTGAATATTTTCTGTGGTTAAAATTATATCTACAGAAATTTTAGACCTGTAGCCAAAGCTGATTTGACTAGTCTGAATTTGCCTTTGAAGAATAAATAACATGTGAATCAAAGGTCTCACAATTGAAGACTGGAAATCTCCAGCTATGTCTTAAGAGACTCAATCTGGAGATGAGAGCCCTTCCAATTTAAAGAAAAAGGAGAGTATTGAGCAACTATTGTGTGACTTTCACCCCTGAATCATCCTATAATTTCTCATCTCCATGTGGCTTTTTTTTTGTTCCTAAAAGCCATCTCTAAGCTATCTGCTGTGGCATACTAGCCTGAATACAGAAAATACCTCCCCAAACCAGGGAGCTTACTGGGACAGACTCAAGTCAGTCAGCACAAGCTGATAAGGAATAATTCCATACAGTCTATTCTGCAGTCTCTAGCCCTGGGACACTAATCCAGAGGCTAATAAAGCACTAATCCCCTGCTGATCCACAGGCTCCATTTCCCCTCCTCAGCCCCACATCACTACTCTGGGTTATATCTGCTCTTACCAGCCTCAGGTTCCATGCTCACCTGTGTGACATCATTATAGACACCTTTCAGGACCCACCTAACAGTGTCACTCATATTTAGTTACTTCAGCCTTGTCTCTTGAATTATTGCTATCCCAAGGCACAGGCTATTTCATTTGCTTTATAAACTGGTGGGGTGGATATTATGTCAGAAATGCCTCTGGTGTCCCAGTACGGGAGCTGCTTCTGGTTCCTGGGGAGCTGCTGAGAGACAATATGGGGAGCACTATCACTTCTGAAAAGAATTCCCTCCTCCCCAGGCACTCTGGCCTACCCCAGGACAGGTGATGCACAAATGAGCCAACAGGAGGACCTGGTTACAACATGGTAGCCTCAGTTTACTCTGTCAGATGCTCATTCATCTGGAACAAGAAGCACTAAGTCATGCCATGGACCAGCCAACCTCTGGTCCAATTCATCTTCCTATAAGCACCACTGGTAGCCAAAAGTAAGGAAGAAGCAAGGGAAGGAGATGTGCAGCTCCCTGGCAAAACATTAGTCTGCCATCCCAGGCCAAGCTCTTTACAGTTCTGGGCACTACCAGAAGCTACAGAGAAGGTAAATGATGCAGAAACATCGATCTTCTGTGTTAGTCCTATTATGCTCCTAATAAATAGGAATTGACTGAGGAACCTAGGCAGAGAGCTTAGCACACTATCAGTAAGTATTATTTATTTGAAACTCCTGGGTTTTCTCAGCTACCTCTTACATGTCCAGCACATAAGTATCTTTCAGATATCCTGCTTTTGGTGGTTTTCTGGGGCAGAGAGTTAGTTTTACAGTGCACTTTCATGTAACAATGATCTGGAACTTAGTTCCAAGCTTGCCATTTTTAAATATAATCTGATGTCCTTTGAATAAGGTGCTGTAAGTTAGGCATTTCAAACAGGCTGATATAGGGAGAGCTGAAGTGTTGTTTCCTTTCCACCTTTGAAAGGGTTCACCTATGGCCCTCTGCTAGAGTTCACCCTGGGACACAAGAGCCAAACAGAAAATAAAAAAGTAGCCATTAAGAGGATATAGGAAAAAGATACCAAATGTTCTCAGCACCCATCAACTTGTAAGCACAAGTTATTTGTTTGAGCAGGTGTCTCAGGATGTAGAACACTTTTACTAGCAACGAGCAAAAGGGTTGCAGGGGACATTACTTGGTAGGCTGTCAAACACTCTTGAGCTGTCTCCCTTGATTTAGGGGACAAGAAAGGCTCCTCATCTTCCATATGGATTTAACTTCTCAATTTTTTAAAAGCAAAGCTGCACTTAAAGAGATCTGCCTGCTTCAAATCACAGGTTCATGAAACAATAGGCACAGTGGTCACTCCAGTTAGTAAAGTGCTATTTAGAGTGGACTAAGCAGCTGACTATAATAATTATCCATCTGTCCCTCCTGCATCCCTTTCATCTTCCCCTCCCTCAAGACGCCAAGGAAAATGGATGCACTGTAAAGATTAAGAGGTTGGGGTGTTTCAGCTGGTTCTTCCCTGCTCTCTAAGAAGGAATAGAAATGCAAAAGCAAGTACACAAGTCATAATGAACAGGAATGCCTTTAAGATGCGAGACATCTCTAATGCCACAACCACTGTACCTATGTAGAAAAACGACTTCACAATAAAAACTCGTTTCTGTAAGGCCTCCATCCGTGAAGAGGCTTTACAGAGGTGTCCATTAGAGGTCACTAACACTCAGTCACAGCAGGAGCCTGGCCCCTGCACACGAAATCCCAGGCATCAGACCTCCAGCCAAAAAGGTTTACCCTCAACAAAGAGGGGAGCTGAAAGAAGCACACACCTTTCTTCACCCTACTGTACATGAGAAGAAAAACCTCGCTGGGAAAAATACAGCTTAGGAAAATAGGTGCATATGCCTTTGCCACAGGTTTGAAGGAGGGAGCCTGGTGAGCCCACTAGTTGCAGGGGTGAGCAGCCTCATCCAGCACTCTCAGCAGCAAGCTCAGAGAAGTCATGACTTCTTAGAAACAGGCTAAAATTTAGGCAGGCAAGCTGTGCCCTAGGTATTAAAACTGCCAGGCCACCCAGGTTTGATTTCAGCTGCTAAGAGACAAACTGCAGAAGAGAACAGACTGCTGGCCAGGGCGTGGGAACTGGACACAGTCTCTGCTCCCCTCAGAGAACTGTGTTCCTGCTGCACCCATCTACCCACTCTAAGTCCCTCCTCTGCAGGAGGATGTTCTCCCACCACAGCCTGCATGTGACACCACGAGAGAATAACCATGCTGTGACACTGTGATACAACACAGCAGTGTCTTTCTGTCCTCACAGAGGACCCACAGCAGCTCTCAACCAAAGCCTGTCCCCCTGCCATCCCACAAGGGTAAGGACACAACATATCCCTGCTGGCCCAGAACTAAGCCTGGGAGAAAAATGTGGTGACCTGAATCAACCTGGGAGCACAGGCATCTGATGTAAAGGGGCATCACATAATCTCATAGGTCTTGAGAAAAACAAAACAAAAATGCCAAGATGCCCCCACCCCACAAGTTGCTGATTATTTGCTGTGCCCTGTGGCTGATAACCTGTGTATAAACACTGCAGTTCCATTGGATCCCAAAGCAGGTGGGCAATTCATCAACCAACAGCATCCCTCCCACACACACTACTTCCTTCTGTCCTGCAAGAAGGAGAATTTGTCACCTCTCATTTCCTTGCCAAGCACACAGGACCCTCATAGCTCCATCCACAGAACTCCTGTTGTTCGTCAAGATGACACAACTGTATTTGATGACATTCTTGTGGACAGAACACAAGGCCTGCAATGGAGCCCTGCTGCATCAATGTCTGAAGATGTAAAAGTCAAGCTGCAGCACCCATCCTCCGAGAGATCAAACCTGTGATGGCAATCCATCCCCACAGCCACCGTGCGTCTGTCCAGCTGCACCTACCCTGGTAGTAGCTGCTGTTCTTAAGCATCTGACTAGCTCATTTGAGATTACAGTCACAAGCACAGCATACATTTGCTGCATCACTGTCTATATGCTCTTTGTGAATCCCCCAGCAGCATGAGGATGCAGAGCACGGAGGTGACAGGGACATACTGAGGGGAAGGATATTTGAGTGCTGACTGGGCTGTCCTCCTGATGAAGGACAATGACAGGCCAGGACACATCGTCTGCAGCTACTTCTTTTTAGCTTATGATGAATATTTACAGAAGGGGATGGAGGGGAATCATGAAATTATCTATTCTTTTTCTGCAGCATGTTTTCTTCCAGAGAAGAGGTCAGTTTGACAGCCACCAGCCCTCTGTTTATAACCAGCTGACAGAAGCACTGTGAGTTTGTATGCACACATGCATGTCTCACCCACCTCAGTACTGACCTGCAGAAGGCTAGTGGAGGAGATCAGAAAAATGAAAGGTTGATGAAGACACTCCTCAATGCTGTGTTGATTTTTGTGACCTGGCTCTGGCAGATCCAAACTCAAGGCCAGAGCCATTAGACCACTCCCAAATCTCATCCTGATGTTTATGACTTGGTATGCTGCTGACCTGGGCTGGACCCACAGCATAACAAAGCCTGAGAGGCTTCATGCCTCTCCTCTAAGGGTTGTTGCCATCTGATACTTTACTACTAATAGGCAACCTGCTGTATTAACCAAACTCCACAACGATCATGCAGTAAATCTGACTTTACTTTGCATTCCCCTTCACCCCAGGCATTAGGTGCAAGAAGAACTACAGCTTAACAAGCCTCAGCAAAAAGATGAGATCACAGAATCATTTATATATAAAAAGATCTTTAAGATCATTGAGTCCAACACTGCCAAGTACACTGCTAAAACCACGCCTCTTAATACCACATCTATGCAGCTTTTAAATACCTCCATGAGTGATGGCTTCACTACTTCCCTGGGCAGCCTGTTTCAGTGCTTGACAAACCTTTCAGTGAAGAATTTTTTTTCCCAATATTAAACCTAAACCTCCCCTGACACAACTTGAGGCCTTTTCCTTTTGTCCTATTACTTGCTACTTGAGAGAAGAGACCCAACCCCATCACTCTGAACCTTTCAGGTAGTTGTAGAGAACAATAAGGTCTGTCCAGAGCCTCCTTTTCTCCAAGCTAAACAACCCTGGTTCCCTCACCCACATCTCGTAAGACTTGTTCTCTAGCTCCTTCACCAGCTTGGTTACCCTTCCTTGGACATGCTCCAGCACCTCTATGTCTTTCTTGTAGCGAGGGCCCCAAAACTGAACCCAGTATTTTAGGTATGGCCTCACCAGTGCCAAGTTGAGATGATGGTCACCTCCCTACTTCTGATACCACATGATTTCCGATACAACTTGGGATGCTGTTCGCCTTCTTGGACTCCTGGGCACACTGTTGGCTCATATTCATCTGGCTGTTGACCAGAACTACCGGGTCCTTTTCTGCCAGGCAGCTTTCTAGCCACTCTTTCCCAGGCCTGTAGCATTACAGGGGATTGCTGTGACCCATTAAGTACTTCAGCCCTTTCCTCATTGTTGATCACTAATTACTACCCACATACAATTAAAAAAATGGAGATTCTCCCTAGACCTCTTTTTGTTGACAATGTATTTACAGAAACATTTTTATTGTTTTTTACAGCAGCAGCCATATTAAGTTCTAGCTGTGCTTTGGCCTTTTAATTTTCTCTGCATAACCTCACAACATACTTGTAGTCCTCATAAATTGCCTGCCCCTTCTTCCAAAGACAATAAACTTTTTTTTTTTTTTTTTTTTTTTTACCCCCCTGTGTTTCAGACAAAGGTCTCTGTTCAGCCAGGCTGGTGGTCTTTCCCATTGGCCAGTTTCTAGCACATGGGGATGGCCTGTTCCTGTACCTTTAAGACTTCCTTCTGTCTAGCTGGACTCCTTTTCCCTTCAGAACTGTTTCCCAAGGCTCAGTCAACCAGTCTCCTAAACAGGTCAAAGTCTAAACTCTGGAAGTCCAAGGTAGCAGTTCTACTGAGCCCATTTCCTTACTTATCCAAAAAATGAAAACTCATTTTATCATCACTAAGCCCAAGATAGCATCCAATTGTTACATCTCCTACAAGTCTTCTGTTAACAAGCAGCAAGTCCAGGAAGGCACTTTCTCTGTCTCCCTCACCAGCTCCATTAGAAAGCTGTCTTACACACACTGCAAGAACCTCTGGGTTTGTTCCCTCCCTGCTGTATCATATTTCCAGCACACATCTGTGAAGCTTAAGTCCCCCACAAGGACAAAAAATAGCAAATGGAAAACCTCTCCCAACTGCTTATAGAGTATTTCAGCAGTCTGTAACAATCTCTCACCACAATACCTGCCTTGTTGGCACCCCCCCTTGGTTCTTACCCATAAACACTCAAGCCTGTCATCTCCATCATTAAGTTGTAGACATCCATATCTCTCCCTAACATAGGGAGGCACTCCACCACCTCACTTTCCTCACCTGTCCTTTATAGAAAGTTGATAACCATCAACTGCAACACTCCAATCATGCAAGCTGTCCAACCATGTTTCTGTGATGGCAACTATATCATCATTCTCTCACTGCTCGATAGCCTCCAGTCCCTTCTGCTTGTTGTCCATGCTGCATAAATTGGTATAGATACACTTCAGCTGGGCTAGTGGTCCTGCCACCTCGTTTTAGGGAGAAGCCCCAATTCCCACCAGCTGGTTCTCATATGTATCAATAGCTACCAGCCTATCAACTCTTGTGACTCACGCTACCGCATGGATCATCATAGCCCACCTCTGCTGAGACAGACAGCTGTAAGACCTCACCACCACAGTGCTCCCCAGGTACTAGCCAGTCACTGCCAGGATCCTCTATAGCAAACCCACTTTTATCTCCACCCCTATTCAAGTCTGGTTTAAAGATCCTTCAATGAACCCTACTAGCTCTTGCCCCAGGATCCTTTTGCCCTCTTTGAAACAGACATCTCCATCTGTTGCCTGCAGGCCTGGGGGATTGTAAAGCAGCTTCTGAACAACAACTACAAAAAACCAAAACAAAAACAAAAAACCAACAAACAAACAACAGAACTAAACAAACCCAAACCAATAAAATTCCAGCAGCAGCACCAGCCTCTGAGCCATGGCTCAATCAGATTTGTTCTCCTGTTCCTTTCAGTATCCCGCCTGCCACTTAAGGGGTTGAGGAAAACATGGGCTATCCTCCTGATTCTTCAACCAATTGTCCCCATGCCCTAAAGTCCTTTTTAATCACTTTTGGACTTCTGTCCACAACCTCATCACTACCAACCTGCAGAACCAGTAGCAGTAAGAATCAGAGGGCTGTACCAGACCCGGGACATTCCTGGGGATGCCTCTGACCCAGGGAGACAGCACCGCCCTATGGGATGTATCCAGCAGGGCCCCTTGTCCCCTCAGAAGAGAATTACCCATGACAATGGCTCTCCTCTTTTTCTTAACACAATCAGCCCTAATGCTCAGGGCTGGCTGGCTCACACCAGGAAACCCCATAGACCTTCATCTACATACTCAGTTGCCAGGCCCTCAATTTCCAGAGCCCTAACCCTGCTGTGTAAGGGAACTGGGAAGGTGAGGGAGGCTCGGAAGGGATTCACCTGTCTCCCAGAACAGGGACCTGTTTCCATTCCCTCCCATCTCTTAGGTCCTCTCCTTGTGCCCAGGGACAAGAAGGGATCCTCTGCTTTTCATGGAGCCTCCAGCTGCTGCCTTTGCCTCAAGCTATGGTTCCACTGATCTATTTCCCTCTCACACTCCCTGAGGCTCCTTAACCTTCCCAGTACTTCTGTCTGCTCTGCCCCTAGGCTGAGCAGACTATTTCCCTGGTCACCTGGCACATAGGGATGTCTCTGCTGCTCTCTGGTACAAGCATCAGGCTCAGGCACTCCCTGCAGTCAAGACCTGCCTGGCCACAGGTTGGTGCAGGAGCTCCAGCTGGGACCACACCTTGCCTCTGGCAGTGGCTTTTGGCCAGGTTCTGGCCATGGCCAGGTCTTCTTCTGGGAGGGCAATGACCTTGGCTGAGTTTGTGACCCAAAACAGTTCCTTCACTTCTGGAACTGGCGAAGCTCCAAATGCCTGGCCTGCTCCTCCTCCTCCCCAAATCGCTGCCCCCAGCCCAGGGGCCACATCCTGGTCCCTGTGCCCACTCTGGCTCTGTGCACAGGGGCTATGCTGCCCCAAGAGTTATGCCTCATTCAGATCTGTTGCCCGCTTTCTCTGCCTTGACAAGCCCCCAAAAGAGCTTCTTGCTGACCCTTTTTGTGCCGCCATTCACTTCCCCATAAGTGATACAGGCATGTTTATTTTGTTGAGGCCTATGTGGGCAGTGGGGAGCAGGCCACAGATTTTTTTTCTGCCCTGAGGCCTACCATGATATTTGGGGTTCAGAAGGAAAAAAAGCTTCTGCTGGAGGAGCAGGTGAATCTGCTGTTCAGTTATTTCAAGTGTTTTCACCAAATTCTGAGCTAGAAAAGTCTTAGTTCCAAGGATATCCTGTCTCCCAAGAAAAGGTGGCAGCAACTCTCCAAATACAGCTCCTTCATGATCCCACCCTTAAATTAAGGCTGACAAGCATCTCTTCCTGCTCTCTAGTCACCACTGGACATCACTCATCAGGTTCTTCCACTTTCTCCCGCAGCTGCCAAGCCCTCTGTGAGCACAGGCATTTTGTGCAGCCACTGATGGATGCTGATGGTTGTGGGTGGGATGGTGGCTGAGCATGAAGAGGACCCCTTCTCAGAGGCTCAGTGGCTTGGAAAAGTTTTCCTCAAGGGATGAGAGCAGTACACGCACAGGATTGACCCTGTCAAACAGCTCATCTGCCTTAGCCCTGTCCAAGTGAGTGGGAGAGTGCTGCCTGCTTGCATTAAAGCAATTGAACTGTTGATAAGCTGCAAACAGGAAGAGTTCACTTGGGGAAAAACACAAAGCATAGGAGGAGAGGAGAGACTCTTTTAAAACACTTGTCTTTCACTAATCACTGTAATAAGACCACTGGTGAAAAATCTATGCCTAATAAAAAGTTTAAGTCCAGGAAGATATTCACAGCAACTGAGACCACCTGGCAAAAGTCTGAGACTTACCAGCTGGTAAGTTTAGTTGGAGGGGTGCAGAGAAGGGCAGGGGCAGTAGGACAGGAAGGCAGGAGCCAGGGAAGCCCATCTCACACAACATAGAGCAAGCTAAGGGAGTGCTTTGGCTGCAGAGCGCAAACTGGGAGAGGTTTAGGCAGCTCTGTTTAGAGAAAACAGGACTTTGTGTATTTTCCTTGTCAAGAAAGCTACACCAAGGACAAACTTTCCTCCCCTATTAGGTAATTATCAAAACAATCCCTGCACACCTGAACTACTTGCTCCAATCTGGAGTTACCAGTGGCTGCTGAAAGGGGTTGGGGGGGATACTGCCTCTCCTGCAGCAAAGCACCATGAAGCAAATTCCACCAGAAGGGCTGGTAGCATAACTCAGTGTACAGGAGCTGCTGCTCACGCTCAGCATCATCTCCAGCTCCAAACCCAAGGCACACAAGATCACAGATAAAGGTCAACAAGCACCTAAGAGTAGTTGGAATTTCTTACTCTGGGCCCTGCTAGCCCAATCATCCTCAATTCTAAACCTCTCTAACACCATTGGAACAGAGATAGACACAGGGGATTGATCCCCTTCCACTCCACTAAAAAACAGCCCCAGCACACCAATCCCATGGCTTGGTCATGCACACATACTGTTGGGGAGAAAAACTCTTGCTAGCACTCCTTGAACACCCATCTTTGGGCTACACAGAAAACACCCCAGCCTGGATCATAGTGTTTTTCAGTCCTAGCAAAAGCAGGGGACAAATGGAGTGCAAGTGAAGGAGACTGACAACTTCTGCACCTCCCCACTGCACAGGCAGACATACAAACTTACCTTTCACTCCTTCCTTTACAAACTGTCTTATCGCCATAGCAACTGTAATCCTAGGTCATGCAGCTAGAATAAAAAAAAAATAAGCACAAATGAAGATACCCACTATTGCCAAACACAGCCTCAATGGTAGAATCTAATTTTCATTAGAGACATAACAGTGGTTTAGCATAATTATACATATATTAATGCCCAAAATGCCCCTCTTCTGTTAAAAATTCATGAATTCCATTCTAAATAAAAAGTATTGCTCACTGCAAGTTCATTTTAACATTATTTTTTAAGAGAAAATATTTCTAAAAGCTTGTCATACATGCAGAGATTTTTTTTAATCCTGAGTTAAAAGGGAGAGAAAAGCACAAAGATTAAAACAACTCTTAAGTAGAAACTGCATAAATATATAACAGGAAAGTTGTTACTTTTACAATATGAGAAATGAGAGTACTAAAAAAACCCCAAACTGGCCAGATGCTGGAGCGTACCTGGAATTGAGAAATAGAAAGGAAAAAATCTTGCAGCCTTTCCCTTCGGTGCTTGCAGTGCATACACAATACAACAGCACATATTGAGAAGCAACACACCACCTTGAGTGACTGAGCACAGGTTCAGCTGGCACCAGAATTTACTGCATAGCTTGAAGTCAGTGTTTACAAGAGTAGATGCATTTACCCTGATGATACAGGTACAAGACAGCAGCACCAAGGGAGAGTCCCAATCCAGAAAGCCCTGTGAGCAAAGAACCCTTCTTCTTTCTCTCTCTCTGTCTGTCCATCTGTCCATCCATCAGTCATTTGCTCCTTCTACCTTCAGGTTGCTCCATGACCCACTAAATGCAAATGCCCAAAAGCTACAACCCTATACCCCTCTTTATTGCCAAGCTTCCAGGTGGGTCTCATCTGAGTGATGAGGTGCTGATCAGACCCCACCTTCCTACATATGGGGCAGTACTCAGAAGATGGTTATTATCACTTCAGGTGGCAGGGCCTTGGGTATGTAGGGGCTTTGAAACAGCTCAGTAAGCTCTCTCACTGAAAGCATACACACAGTTCTATGGTTGCTCACAAAACCCTGACCTGGTGCATGCTAGGCTTGATAGTACAATAAATGTGGCATCCATAGGAAGTACTTCTTAATTGTACAACTATCCTAGCCACAGAATAAAGGGAAAATATACTACTTGGGTTTGTGTCCACAGAAGCTTATTTAATTCCTCACAGAAGAGGAGCATCTGTCTTCCCTAGGAAGCTTATTGCTGTCCCAGAAATATTGTTACCCCACCCCCTTCCTTCCTGCTGGCTCCTGCAGTTTTGATGTGGGCTTGGTCTCTCCCTTGGTGTTCCTCTCCTGCAGATGCCACTGCACATAGAAGTACCTTTGCATGGAGCACAGGCTTGGGGGAGCCCTGAGTCCCCATGCTACACTATCTCTCAGGACTTTTTTTGCTGTGTCACCTGCTGTGGTGCTGTGGCAGCAGCAGGGAGAGTCATGGCTCTTCTGGGGACCCTGTCAACGTTGTCCCCTTGCCGCAAACACAGGTGTTGAGCTGCACTGAGGGAAAGCAAAGCAGGAAGAAATGTCATGGCTGCTGTTCCCCTTTGGAGGGACATTTAAGCCTGCTGGAGAGGCAGAAGGGATCAGAAGCACAGACTTTATGAATTAGGCAGTGTAAATTCTTAAGTACTTACATGCTAATGTCTTTCCTAGGACTTTCACAAATGGACTCTCCCACCCACCAGTGCCAATCAACCTCAGCTGCAGTCTCATAGCAGGGATGTGTGTAATTGCCTCCTTTTACCCACAGGCACACCTGGAAATCCTGTGTGGGCATCATGGCACTCTCACCATCAGAGGGGATAGGCCACTGGTGCTCAGCCAGTCCTGTAATGTGCAGGGGACCACTGTGTGGAGCATGGCACCCTGGAGGGTGGTATCACAAAGCAGGAACATGAGGCAAGGGGAGTGGGTGATTTGTTTCAGTGTTTTGCTGGAGCTGTATGGTAATTCCTGAGCAAATGGAGAAGTGGAAGATGCATCAAGCACTCTCTGGTCCAGTGCTGGGCTGAGGGTGATGCTTATATATACTGGGGTAGGGTCTCTTCTAGCCCTCATGGGCCCAGATTTGCTCTCCCATGTTCCCACAGCAACAGCAAGGCAATCGTATTCCTCCTTCTCTCACATGCAAACCAATTAAAATTGCTCTCATTGAAAGTGCCTCAGCTAGAGCACCCAGCCCTTTAATTGCTGCAATGAAGGATACGAATGTAGGCGATTCTGAGGCCAGCAAAGCAGAAAATTAGCATTTAGTATGGAAATGATACCACTGCATCATCACCAGTGCAAAGGAAACAACACAACCAGACAGGGTCTTTCCTATCTGCTCGCTTGGACCCCCACTTGGTGCTGTAACAGCCCCATAGCTTCCCACACCATTGGGTCCTGCACCTCTGAGACTGCCATCAGAGACCCTGGGCAGGCAGGGGCTGCAAGTTAGCATCTGCTTTCTGCCTCTCAACTTCTGCTGAAGCAGATTTATACAGTCACTTCATGAGATAATCCTCCCTCAAATGTCAAAAGCGCCACATTAGCCGCTGCATTGATTCCTGCAGTATTTACAGAGCAGAAAAATGCAGTGGCATGGAGCGTGAGGCTCGAGGATAGAAACCCGCACCCTCAGGCTGTCCCCTGGGGTGAATCATCCTGTCTCAAGCTAAGAGTCAGATCTTCACCTCCTCCAGACCCTTAACTAGCTTTCTCCATCATTAGTGCAAATTCCCCTCAGGCCTTCTCACCTCTTCGTTACCTAGTGTGTATTTTTGCCTGGTTGGACACAAATAAACATTAAAATGCTGTGTCTATCCAAGCATAAATGGAAAGCCTGTTTACCAGTCAGATTGGGATAGAATGTGCATCCTCAGCCCAGGGTTTAGTCTGCCAGTGGGTCCCAGCAGGTCTGGAGTTAGCTTGGATGGAGGCAATGGCCCTGCCTCTGTGGTGGTCACAGAGTAAGAATAGAGATGAGGCCCAGAGGGATCATTCTAGAGCAGATTCCAGAGTCCTGGGCTTGACCCTGGTCACAGAAGCAGCAGCCACAGAGGCACCTTTGCTTTGTTGTGCAATTGTAGGCTGTTCAGCTGTGCTCACATCAGAGTTGTCCAGGATTGTAAGCAAAATCCATCATTATGGGTCAGACTTCAAACAGGCTTCAGGATGATAAGGCTGGAGAAGGACCTCCTGTTTTCTTCTGTCAACACTGCATTTCATGTGCAAACCCATGGAGGAACAATGTTCAGGCAGATGATAACAAACCTTCAAAATTTTTAAGCAGCAGAGATGTGCCCACCATGCTTACCTGCCCCAAGCCAGGACTGCACACTGGTAGTTTCTATCAGGGAGAGATGCTGTTTCCCTGAGTTCCCTTGTGTGGGTGCCTGCACTTCCTTGCCCAAAAGGGAGAACATTCAACATATTTTGACACAGACTTATGACCTCTTTGTGTTCCTGAGGGAATTGTTGA
Organism: Corythornis vintsioides; assembly: GCA_025447755.1. Lineage (NCBI taxonomy): Eukaryota > Metazoa > Chordata > Aves > Coraciiformes > Alcedinidae > Corythornis > Corythornis vintsioides. The sequence continues at coordinate 107,353 of JAOEGS010008084.1, forward strand.
TGCTGAAGGGCCACAGCTCAAGTCCCAAATTGCAAGTGGACTAGTGATTTACATCATATGGAGAGGGTCCTTTTGGTCTCCCACAGTGCAAGTACATGGCAACCAACCTGTTCCTGGCTCCTCAGGCTTTGACACTTCGAGGTTGCCCCTTGCTCCAGGTCTACACTGTGTTGCTGGAGTGGGCTTTCTGCCCCAGGGAGAGCAGATAGTAATGGAACTGCTGCCCGGGCATTGTCTGTATCAGTGCTATGGAGACTACTGGTAAGCACTGGTCCTGTGTCAACTGTTTGGGTTGTTTGGGTTGTTTATTGCTTTAATATACACTTAAAAAAAACCCCTACCAGTGCAAGATCTGGTTATAAACCACAGCTACCCTGAAACAGGTACATGCACACACACACACACACACATACACACAATGCAGCAGTGACTACAAAGCATAAGAGTAAATATTGAGCAGACATGGAGGATTTTCAAAATACTGTTTTTCTGGTTTTTTTATTCAACGTCTTGTTTGTTGCAGGGTTGTGGGTTTCCTGATTGATTTCCTGCCTTACTATTGCAGCAGAAACTAATCAGTGGCCAATGATGATTAACAGTCTCCTACATATCATTAACTCTACATCCAATGGAAGGTCATTTTTAAAGACTGTGGCAAGAAATATAAGTGTAGAAGGGGGAGGGCAGCTATATGTATGTAAAGGGAATATACACACAAAAGCAGATCTTTTATCCATGTCACCTCATTTGCATTGAATTCAACTCTTTCTTAGAAGTATCAACTATTATCTAGAGTATGTGTAGTATCTCCCTGTGTAGATCATATTTTGAAACAAACCCTTTATATGGCTCAGATAAAGAGGTGGGTGAAGAAGTATCTAAATGGGAACATAAATTAACTGTGTATGTGAAGTTGTAATTGAAAGGAGAAATGGGGTCATCTGCTTTCATTGTTATAATCCTAGCGATTATTAGATGCAGTTAAAGGTGATGGTGGCAGTTTTAGAGGAAAGCCTACCTGGTACTTCACATCCATAACTGTGATAGCTCAAAAGCAAGGTTTATATCAAGGACTTGCAGGTTAATAAAAACGCCTGTCTGTGCACGGACAACATACCTTGGGATCTTGCATGACGCCTCTCCTCCTGGTGTGTAGGCAGATAGCTCTCTTCTTAGAAGACACTTTTCAATTTAAGAGCAAAAGCTTGGATTAAGGGTGTTTCACTGAAAAATATATTTTTCTTCAGATTGCCTTCCGCATGGCCTGTGGTATTGCTGATAGCTTGCTTTGAAGCAGCATCTTAGTCCGTGTAGGTTCTTCTGACTGAAGGAGAGGCAGCCTCTCTGCCTCCTTGTGCTGGGTAGTTGCCAGCCCCCTTTTTAGAGATGCTCTGTCAAGCTCTGTGAAACAACAGTGATATTTCCCTAGCAGCAGTCATAAGAAAAATAAGAAGAGAAAGTTGTGGCAGCAGGGCAATGACAGGCAGCTAATCCCACAACATTGCGGCCAGCACGAACAGGTAGCTTGTGGTGCAATAATTTCATCCAGGAATAATTAGCTGGAGGAAGGAAGGGGCAGAGCTACAGGAAAAGCTGCTGTTGTTTTGCACAATGTCCATCAGCAGTGCCCCAGCAACCAGAAACAAAAAGAATCCCAAGCCACAGTATCTTTTAAAGTTTTCATAAATAATAAAGACAAAGGGATCTTACTAACATTTACAAATATATAAAGGGTGGGTGTCAAGGAGAAGGGGCCAGTCTCTTTTCAGTGGTGGCCTTTGATAGGATGAAGGGCTCACAAACTGGAACACAGGAAGTTCCACCTGAACATGAGGAAAAACCTTTTACTGTGAGGGTGACAGAGCATCAGAAACTTCCCAGAAAGGTTGTGGAGTCTCCTCTAGAGACTTTCAGAACTTAACTGGATCCATTCCTGTGTGGCCTGCCCTGGGTGACCCTGCTCTGGCAGGGGTTGGACTCAGTGATCTACAGAAGTCCCTTCCAACCCTTAACATTCTAAGACTCTGTGATTCTATGAAAATGGTGATAGTCAGAGCGGTTAAAGTGCTCTGGTCTCCAGGAAAATACCCTTGGGAAAACAGCACCTGTCCCACTCTATCATTCTGCTTCTTAGCCCATGAGACAAAGAGAGCATCATATCTGCTGACTGGTAACTACAGGCAAAACTGCCATGGAAAAAGACTTGTATTCCTTTGTGTCCACAGCACTGCACAGCAAAGGGAGACAGTGAGCTGGAGCCTGCTGTGGCTTACATAGCAACAGCCCAGTTGCTAATGGGAGCAACATCGTGAGGTGCTGAATCCTTTCTGCTCCTACTAATATCATGACCATGAAAGATGCTCAGCAGCTCTGTTGACATTCAAAGTGATACTGAAGATGCATCCAGCCATAAGGTCCAGCTGTGCAGGCCTATTGCTGGCATAAGGGGAAGGTCAGAGACCTTATTACTGTGACTGCTGTTGGAGCAAAAGCAGAAGCATGCTGGAGGCTAAGATGCCAATTTTGGTGGAGGTAGGAGCTCTTGTAAATTCAGCACACCTGCTCTGCAAGTGGCCTGGAGGCATAAATACTGAATATCACATTGCCAGCTCCCACTCAGAGTGTGACAGGATCTTAGTAGCAATAAACAGGGTGCTTGGAAATATGCATAAGGAGGAAAAAGTGCTAGAGAAGAAACCTATATGTCTAAAGAAGATAGAAGAAATGAATGATAGTTCAAAGTTACTGAGATACTGAGTTCCTACAGAATGCCAGTCCTTGGCAAGGAACAAAAATAACATGGAAAGAACAGAAGTAAGGCAGATCTCATAAAATAAAGTATTAATGAAGACCAGGAAAGAGAATATTTGGAAAGTCAGATCACATGCAGATGAACTGAACTGGGTGGAATACATCCAGGGGCCTGACTTTGCAAAGTACTAAGAGCTTTCTACAAGGTGCACTGTGTGTTTGTATTGTAGCTAGTCAGAAAATCAGAAGAGTTTTTTTCTCTGTGAAGTTTTTGTGATGAGAACAAGCAAACAAAAGCTGCTTACCTCTGCATCTTCCATAACAAATTCTGTGTTTTTTAGAAATCTTTTTTAGAATGCTCCTGTGCCAGGGCATCTTTTGCTCTCATTACACAGTGGGTGTATGGGGCACATCTGCAGCAGCTTGAAGGCACCTCACTGCATCAGGAACCATCTCCAGTGCCCTGTGGGTTGGATAAGTGGCCTCGTGTCTTGAAGAGACAGTCACCAGGGGCCACCCAACACATAACACTTCTGTGGTGCCCTGTGGAAGCATTTTGGACATGAGATCCATTTTGTGTGGAATCAGCAAAAAGAAAATCAGAAAATTGCTTAAAGATATCTATGTTTTATGCTTTGCATTTCTTTTGTCTGAAAAATTCTTTTCCTGCTCAGTGACACTTTCAATTATTACCCCCCCTCAAGCTTGTTCAACTCATATTAATTTCACAGAAAGCTGGTGGTGTTCAGTCCTTCAGAAGACCTGGCCTCACAACACCTCCCCCAGTCAGCAACAACAACAAACCCAGATTCATCATACTGCCAACTTCCCATGAAAGAAAACTGGTCATGTTGGCAATGACTTCCCATATATCTAATTTTATAAGAAATTTTTTGGTAGTAGTAAGGAAGACAGATGAAGATAGAGAAGACATGAGAAGTACACGCAGCAGTACACTTCATTCATTTTGCAGTGCTGAGACAGGGTCTCTGTGTACAGAAGAAATACTAACCATGGGTGCATTTTCCTTGGGCAGGTTGGAGCAGTTGAAGATTTCATGTGTAAAAGAAGGTGGGAAGCACTAGGGATAGACTCTGCTCTGCAGCTGCAATAAACCACACCAATGGGCCCACAGGCCATGGTGAGAAGAGAAAATGTACAGGGAGGGCTTAGAAAAAAAGACCCTGAAAAATGTTATAAAGAGGTGCAGGAACCAGCTGATAAGCCGAGATGAAAAGAATGAAACACGCCTAGCTTGACAGCAGCAGCTGGAGAAGCACATGGTAATGGTGTGCAAGCACTTGGAGGAGCTCAGCACTGAATAAGCATAGAGACTGCTTTTGATGGCGGATGCAGGAGAGCCAGGCACAAGGTTAAGGTGGCAAAAGGATAAAACAGCAATCTTGGACTGATGATGGCAGAGAACCTCTTGGCAGGAGCTGCCCGCGATATAGTCCCCCATGGGAAGTAGAGGAGGCTGAAAAGATGCCTCGGTGAATCCTGGGCTGCCCTCAGGTGTTGTCTGGGAAGTGGGTGGGTGATGACAGAGGTTTTTCCTGGTGCCAACAGCCAGACATAGCTGGAAAAGATAGCTCTTGCCAGGAGAAACTGCACAGCCTGCCCTGCTGCAGAAATCCCCAGCAAAGCCACAAGGCATTTTCTAGATTTTAGTATTCTGCTTCCTCTTTGGGAAGGATGGATTTTTGTTTCTTCTTCTTCAAACAGTTAGTAAATAATTAAAAGAGAGAGACAAAATATTCTCTAAAGATAACCTAGTCTTCTGTTTCCATGGCAACCTCCTTCCTAAGCCAGAAGCCTTTTGCTCAAGTCATACGGTGAGGGGTGAAAGCCACCCTTTTGTGGGGATGCAGGAGCCATGGCTTGATCTGCTGGGAGGCAAAGGAAAGACATTGTGCAGTGCAAAATGACTGTCATGAGCCCCAAAACATGAGAGAAATAATGAAGTTCTTGCAAGTCACTTCCAGGGACAACTGAGAGTAAGCTGAAAGAGCATCCATCCTAGGGGCTATAAGTCACCCTGTGAGTTAACTACCACCATCTTTCCCACTATCTTTTGACCTTTCTCCCCTTTCAACTATCCTAAGTGCAGGCCATACTTCTATTATGACTGAACATGGAGTAACTTCTAGCACTGCACCAATCTCTGTCCCTTCTCCCATTCCTCAGCTGAACTGTTTCACAGCCCACATGACTGCCAGATCAGCTCAGACTCCAACCATCAAATCCCCTTATGGTGACCTTCCAGGAAACGCTCTGTGTATTGAGTTGTTTGCATGGGTTTTAACCATTTGCTTTTGTTTTTGTTAGTTTGGTTGGTTTTGGTTTGTTTGTTGTATTTTTTTTCTAAGCCCTACCTCTGGCTTCAAAGTAGCTTTGTTTTTGAGTCTAAGTCTTGTGCAGCTCAAGTTCATCGTTCAGCCATTTGGGGACTGAACGTCCTTCTTCCTTGAAGATGTAAAACACATATCCTGTTTCCTCTCCACCTATGGCACAACAGGCAGGGGAAACTCACCGAAAGAACCACCAGTGCAAAAAAAGCATTTAAAGACCCTTATTATTGCTTTAATAAATTTGTATCAGCATCCTTTCTGCAAGGACAAGGACCCAGTTGGGCTTTCCTGTCCTCTCCCACAGGCCTGACCCCCCTGCAGTCAATGTACACACACCACAACAAAAACTCCTTCCAGCAAATAAATCAAGTCCACATAGTAATTATCCTTTTCCAGGATGTTGGTCCCATTTGATGCACTTGCTGTTTACAGCTCAGGATTGTAAGATGCAGCAGCTGCTTAAAAATCAGACAGGTCACAATAAAACAAAAACATCTGTTTTGTACTGCCCACTTCACAATGCTTTATATACCAGCTGGGAGCGTTCTGGGTAGACTGCAGGGGTCCTCTTGATCTGATGGAAAAAATGGGACAGGAATTCCCAAGGGAGCCCTGCTCCTTCTCTAAGCAGTGCACCAGCCTCCAGCTCTTCATGTTTCAGCTGGGCTACTATCCTCTCCTCTGACACATCTTAGTGGAGCGTTCCCGGGGTGGTAGGTGAGATCTGAAATTCTCTGTGCCCCCCAGGTTGGCTGGCTTTCTTACCCAACTGTGCACCTAGGAAGGGTATGAAACCTTGGAGTTGCTGCAAGGGGGAATCCAGGCTGGCCCTGGCCAGGAAGAAACACATGCAGTCATACTGCTGGAAAGGCAGGGAAGGATAGAGCCTGCTGAGGTCTTGCTGCAATCATGCTGGAAGAGAGTCACACCTGCCAGATCAAATCCTGAATCCTGATGCAGGTATGTTCAAGCAGTTGGTCAGCCCTTACCCTTCACACCACAGCCCTCCCCACTCACAATCCTCTGCAAGGCAGAGGCAAGGAGAGCTGCAGTTCTCCTCCTCCCTCTCCACCATCTCTCCAGCTGGTGAGCCAGTTAGCCTAGGCACAACACACATAAACATCTTTACCTTTGAGTGCGCGCACACACACACACACACAGAGGCCAATATTCCCTGCTCTCCATGTCCACATTTGGTACCGAGCAGGACTCTGGTCCCAGCTACAATAATGCAAGTCAGGAAAACACCAGAGGATAAAGGTAATGCTGGAAAGGAGACAGAGCCACCACCGAGCTAAGGATGCTCTTGTAGGATCTTCCCCCTGGGACTTGGAACAGGGTTAGCCCTCAGCCAGGGGACTGACTATATTTTGTGCGGCTGAAGCCCCCTTTGTTTTTATTTGTCTTTTTAAAAATTCTAGGTTTTCTCTTCTTTTAATATATATAGCTATAGATACAAAAATAACAGATAAGTTTCTCTAGAGATTATTTTTGCACCTTTGGGCTTGCAAAATAAAATATCACAACTACTGCAAATGAAGGGGAGAAAAGTTCCATTTCCTTTTCCCTTTTTACTTCCCTCTCCTCCTCTTCCACCCTGCCTTACCCGCTCCAAATTTCCCCACGTATCTTGTAATATTTTTCTAATATCAGTTTTCTTTCTTTGGCAAATTAAAAAGACAAAACCAATAAAACAACAACAAAAATACACCATGGAGCATCAATCCCCACCTCCCATAAGCATGCCCACTGTGCTCACGCATTCCCTTCAAAGCAAGGCTTTTCACCTCAAAACTTTCCTGTGCTCCATGGCTGTTTGCTTTTCCCTGCTGCCGGGGCCAGATTTTCACCTGCTGTAAATCAGCGTGAAGCCACCTCAAGCCAGAGCTCTGCTGCTTTACACCAACAGAAGTGCACAAGTGCATTTTGCCAATTTAAGCTCGACCTGAAGGCCTAGCCCACAATTTTTAATATTTGAAATGGAAGCATGGACAATAAGGAAGTTCCCAGAAACAGGCAAGGCAAACCCCAGATGCTCTTCCCCTTTCTGCTCACTCTGCTTCCCTTTGACCCCACCACCTTTGGCATAGCATCTCCTTCAGCCCGTTTGCTTGTTCCTTCTTAGCACTTTCTGAAATTCATAATCTCTCAGTAAAAAAAATAAATAAATCGATCTCTCTATATATGTATATGTATATAACTAAACAGCTGCCATGTGACAGTCACCTGGCTGGAGGATCCTGTCCCTCCCAGCCCCATGGCCTTTTCTTGTCACTACAGTCTCTGCATTGATGGTCCAGGTCTTGCCGTCGGGCAGACTGTTCCCGTATTGCTTGCACTCTCCCATGCCTCTGAGGTACGGTA
>JAOEGS010008085.1:7965-18776 GCA_025447755.1 Corythornis vintsioides
AACCCCAGCTCCTTCAGCCTGTCCCCATAGCAGAGCTGTTTCAGCCTCTGAGCATCTTTGTGGCCTCCTCTGGCCCCGCTCCATCAGCTCCATGTCTTTCCTGTGCTGATGGCTCCAGAACTGGATGCAATACTCCAGGTGAGGTCTGACCAGAGCAGAGTAGAGGGGCAGAGTCACCTCTCTCCATCTGCACATGGGTTTTTTCTTGCTGCTTTTAATAGAAGACAGTACAGTCCACAAAAAGAGAAGGAAGAGCGGGAATTTATTTATATACAAAAAGTTTAGTTCCTAGAAGCTCATACATCATTTTAATTCCTCCTCTTTCTCTGTTTTGTATTTTCCTTTAGCAAAATGCTGCAGCTAAAATGAATTCTTGCTGCCCGCATGCCAACTGCTATTATTTCACCCCTTTCAAACACCTCTGTAAATATCTCCTCTTCCAGGAATGCTTTTTGTTCCCCTTCACTAGGGAAAGAACTCAGCTCCTTGACATTCTCCCACATACCACATGTAACTCCATCATCAGTAATCACTTAACAATAGTTAGGCTTTGTTGTCCAGATCAAGTACAAAGAAACACGCGAAGCCTCGAACCGAACATTTCTTATCGGCCATTGAGATCCCTCTTAAAATACACAAAGCGAAACCTTCAACTTACCTAAAGAGTTGTGAGAAGAGGCTGAGGTGCCCAACATACTATGTTCTGTCCTCAAAGGCTGAGACTGCTGGTGGTGAGGGGCCGCAGTGGGTGGAACAACAGACTGAGACGACGATTGTGAAAGAGAACCGAGCGGAGAGGTCGTAAGGGATGACGATGAACGCGAAGATGAGGAACGAACAAGAGAAACTGGAATATTGACAGGTGCTGAACTTCCCAGCAATCTTTGACCTGTGCATGCATTAGGGGAGAGAAAAAAAAAAAAAAAAAAAGGATTTGTTCTAAGCAGTACAAAAGCTCTCTATCTTTCAGAAAAACTGTAACAAAAGTAAATTCAATTGTACATTCAAACACCTTCCATTAAAAGCCTCACAACGCTATCTCCTATTGCAAAAATATTTCTTGAATTGAACACTTGAAAGTAGTCTTCCAAGTGCCTGAAAACAGAATTTGTTGCTTTACACAGAAGTGGCCTCATCTGTAGCTACAGAGAAAACACTTTTCTGATTGTTCTTGTTCGACTTAGTAATTTTTATAGCCAACTAACTAGTGGAGAAACTGATCAAACTTAAAAGGATTAAGAAAAAAAAAGGGGGTTATTTGAACATATGAACTAGAGTTGAGTGAGACTACATACCTTGTAAATCATATGCACCATAATAATCAGAGATAGCTCGATTTATTTCCTCAAAATACTTTTGGTTTAAAATGTAAAATGTACTTAATTTTCTATGAAAAAATAGTTTGAAACAAAGTAAAAATTAATCATAATTTAGTCAAAAATGTTCATAATTCAAATGACTATACTTAAAGCAAGGGTCGTGATTCCAGTTTTCTGGTTTTACTTAAAACATGTGAATTCAAGTCATCAGAGAAAACGTCATTCCTTTCAGAAGCGTCTCAAAACAAAAAGACAGGAATGCTCATTGTAAGCTGCATTGCCGAGATTTCTGCAAAATTGTATCTTAAAATACCCAGCGACATTTAACATGGTCAGCCCTATGACCAAATAAATGAGGAAGACACAGCACAGACTTATAACCACAGATGTACATAATATACCAGACAATAAACATGTGCTGAGGAGAAAAGGAATCAAAGTAAAGGGAGTTTTCTCCAAGTAAGAATTCTCTTAAAAATCAAGAGCCACAGTAAACCCCACAAACAAACACTGTATGAAATGGTAGCAGAACCATCTCTTCTCTGGTTCTTAACGTAGTCTTCATATCCAGTTGAATTTTGGTAAATACAATCTGCCTTCGAGTCTTGAATTTATGGGGTGAGGTTTTGATGGAGGGGGTGGGGGCTGGAAGGTGGGAGTGGCCAGACAAGTCCAGGGGCTGTCTCATGCTGGACACAGATCATTATTCCAGACAGCTCTAGCAGACCCACCACAGGAAAGCACTGCACCCTTCAGCCACAGTGGTGGTGCCTCTGGGAGAATGGATTTAAGAAAGGGGTAAAAAAAAAAAAAAGCCACATAGGCAGAGAGTAGGAGGGAACACAAGGCTGTGAGGAATGGCCTTGTGAACAGCAAGGTCAGGAAAGAAGGAAGTGGAGGAGGTGCTCTCGTTGTCAGATATTCCCCCGCAGTCCATGGAGGTTTGGAAGAAATCACGATGAACGGGTACTTCCATCCATCCCAGGGAAGAGACTACAATATAAACAGGAATTTCCCTGTGTCTTGTGCACAGGACCAGGTTGGAAGCAGGTCGATAATGCCCGAAGGAAACGCAGGCCACGGGAAGCCCGTGCTGGTGCAGGTTCTCCTGAAAAGAACTGCAGCTGTGGAGAGGATCCACACTCCAGCAGGGACAGGTGTGAGAAGGAAGGAGCAGAAGAGACCGTTACAAACTGACTACTACCTGGCTAGACCCTGCACTGCTTAGGATGGGAAAAGTAAAAGAGATGGGAATTAAGTCAAACCTGGGAAAAACGTGGTGGAGGCTGTTTTAGTTTTCCTCTGTTTCTCACCATCCAACTCTGTTTTAATTGGCAATCAATTAGTTTTATCCAAAAAATCTCTTGTGCCCATGAGAGCAACTGGTAAGTGATCTCCCTGCCTTTATCTTGACCTGCGAGCTTTTTCCTCTTATTTTCTCCCCTTGTCCTGTTGAGGAGGGTGAATGAGAGAGCAACTGCATGGGTATCTATTTACCCACCGATGTAAACCTATTACACTGCAAGAAGTATCCTCCGCATACAAATAAAATTGGCTACAGTATTTCCTTCCTGATCCATACTTCACGGTACCTCCAATGAAGCTTAATCATTCCTGCCGCATAGAACAAGGCAGTAAATGAAATACCAGTGAAACAAACCATAGCATCAGGAGAATTGTTGAGCCTGACATCACTAGTAGAGAAATAAATTTGAAAATACACATACTATCAGTTTCTTTCAAGGTCTGTATGAAGAGGAGTATCATGATCAATAATGGAAAATATTAATAGATAACATATAAACTAGCGAAGGAACAAGCTGTTAGCAACATCACTGGACATAAAATTGTAGAAAGTCACTCAACCAAAACAAATATTGAGCCCTAAAACCTTTGAAGATATTCCCACTAATATTATTGACCAGAATCTACATAAAGCTACATGACTGCCTACTGAGACAATAACATTTTGCATCATTCTGTATGGATCTCTTAATAACCTGAAGGACCACAAATACCTTGTAACAGAGAACCAACCACCTTGGGAGAAAACACAGCCAAGGGGCATCAGAGCTTGCAGCGTTGTTGTCAAGATGTCGGAAATCAACATTTGGTGTAAGAAACTTCTTAATCGGTACAATCCAGCCCTGGTTTCTTCTAAGTCTTGTCATCAATAATGAAGCCAACAATCTGCCTACATCTCCTTGATGCCAAAATATTAACACCACCAAACGTGATACCAAAACTGCCTCCCCATATTCTCTGGTCAGATCTGAAGACAGAAGCATGTCACCAGACACTTTCTGTGAGGCATCTTCTGCCCACCTCCAAATGAGTGACCCCATAAAGTCCACTTTCAACCAAGAGACTTTCCTAAATTCTTTGTTTGCTCGGAAGCTTCGTGTGTACACGCGCTACCGGGCTGATGAAATGCAGTATCTTGCTTAGAACTTCTCCCTTCCCCTGCAAAGGAAGCACTTCAAGGAGAAGTTTGAAGCAGAATCTCTCTGTGCACCTGTGTCATTTCTGAAAAGAAGCAACTTACAGTTGCTTATAATATATGCTTTACTGGGGGAGAGAGGGCACTTGATGTTCACTTGGTCAAAATTATTTCCATGTCTTACGACCACGTCTTGAATCTGTAATAATTTAGTACTGTCCTATACACTCTGGTTCCAGAGACAGCTTAAATATTCCAACATCATCAAATATATCTGTACATTTGTTAAAGTCAGCAGGCTAAAGACACAATTATTTTAAAGGAAGAAAAAATCCTGAAGTACCTTCAGGTATATTTGTTTTACCCTTTGCATCTAGAGCCACAGGGCAAGACGAACACAAAAAGAACGTGTTTGCCATCCAAAAATACCTTTGTGTGAACAAAGGAAAGCTTAACACATATGCATAACCAACTTAATAATCACCGTAGATATCCTTCAAAGAAATGCTAGCAAAACAGAAAATAAATTCAAGTAGTATAAAAACATGTCCTCTCGCTTTGAAGTCCCAGAGTCATATGATGATAGAATTACAGTTACGCAGTTTTCCCTTCCTATTTTCCTGTATTTTTTCTGTCAATTATTTTCACAAAGGTGACGTTTTAGTTTCTTGATGTTCCCCAACTTCATCCTGCTGTTTCTTCCCTGCACTGCTTTCCTTTGCCAGGTCTTCCTCTCCTTTCCCAGAAGAGGTCAAACGGCCGAATACTTCCCAACAGACTTTCAACTAAATCGTTCCTTCTGGTTTAGATTCAAAGAAAGATTAAGTCTCTAACTTGCAAGTATTGAGGTCCTAAATGTCGCTAGCTCCTTCTCCTTAAAAACTGTCCCCTCTCCCTCTCTCAGCAATCACCTAACCGCAGAAGTTCCCGTCGCTGTCAAGACACTCGCAGAGCTCAACGTGCAGGAAGCCACGCTCGGGCATCACGCCTTCCCGTAAATGCACGTAAGTCCTTCCATCAACTATTATGCCCAAGGGCCAAAGACATTAGGCATGTTACAAAACAAAGAAACCAACCAAAATGTTTCGTAGACTGATTTCTTGCAAAATAACAGACAGGATTATAGTGATGCAATCTCTTTACACCATAAAGTTATGAGGTGTAAAGGAGGACTTTCAAAATTGAGGACTTTTCTTCAAAAACATTGCTGTCTAACTATTTTGATGAGTAAAAGTTTAGAAATGTAAGAAAGAAATTTTTTTAAATGAATATAATTTTACAAACTGAACCTCTTACTTGCTAATCCAAGGTCACTGCCTTCTCGATCTTCTAATTCTCTATCTATGGATGCGACGTTCACATCATTAAAATGCAAATCTAAAGCAGAATCTGTTGAACAAAACATTGTGTCAATGAATTATCCTTGAATTATCTATAAAACTATGATGATGGATGAAATGAAGAAACTTTTGACTAGTTTTGTTAGTGTTTCTGTCACGGAACTCTTTCACATCTAGGTCATGATCTTAACCATACCACAGACACACAGTGAAGGACATTCTGTGTATTTTGTAAAAGGGAAAACTTTTATATAAAAGCTATTACAGGTCTTTAAGCTGGTGAGACAGAGGATAATGGAGAGGTGGCTATCAATGTGGATTTTCAATACATCTGTGTCACCTGTTGTGTTTAGATGTAAGTCAGCAAAAAAAGAGGAAAAGTAAAATCTGGGTAACTATGTAAACAATTTTTTCTATTATTATTATTCAATAAAATCATTTTATCTGAGGAAAAGCATTGTACATATTCTTTATAAGAACAGTTAGCTCTTGGGGTAACTGGGTTACATCTCAGAGCATACAGGTGCAAGGAATGTCCAGTATTCAAATGAAATTGCGCAGTATTTTAAAATAATGAAAAAAAAAAAGGTCACTATTTCAATTAGACTCGGCAGTTAGATTGCCTTTGATTTTAAGGCTTATGTTGGTCTAAAATTTCTCTGGGCAATGCCATGGGAAGGCTCTCAACTGTATGCTTCTTACTAGGCCTACAGCTTATGAAGTGCTAGAATATGGATATTTTTTTCCTTTCTTCCTCTTAACTTCTTTTCTGCACAGAAGGATGTGTCATTAAGGATTTTAACCCTCTGTACCTCTACTTCAACCAGTATCGAACGACTGCACAGTCTGGAAGGTGGGAGAGAACTCTCAATAAATACTGATTTTACAGGTATGAAAGTGACTATCCCAGTCACTGTGGTGATAGTTATGACCTTTGTAAAGACATTTTAGATTGGAAGTTGAAACTCATTAAAAACTGGCACAAAGTCTAAATTAGTTGAAAAGGAACAAACGGAAATAAAAGATGTGCTGGCTTGTGTAAAAGTTTCCATAAGATGTCATTATCCATAAGATAAGCAAAAGGGATTTCTCGATCCCTTTGGAATTAGACCAGTTCCTCTCTCATAGAATCACAGAATGTCAGGGGTTGGAAGGGACCTAGAAGATCATCTAGTCCAACCCCCCCTGCCAGAGCAGGATCACCTAGACCGAGTCACCCAGGAACAGACCCAGGAGGGTCTTGAGTGTCTCCAGAGCAGGAGACTTCACAACCTCCCTGGGCAGCCCGTTCCAGGCTCTGGCACCCTCACCGTGAAGAAGTTTTTTCTAATATTTATGTGGAACCTCCCATGTTCCAGCTACACCCATTGCCCCTTGTCCTGTCACTAGATGCCCCTGACCAGAGCCTGGCTCCATCCTCCTGACACTTGCCCTTTACATCTTTATAAACATGAATGAGGTTCCCCCTCAGTCTCCTTTTCTCCAAGCTAAGGAGACCCAGCTCACTCAGCCCTTCCTCATAAGGGAGATGCTCCACTCCCTTAATCATCTTCGTGGCTCTGTGCTGGACTCTCTCAAGCAGTTCCCTGTCCTTGAACATGTTCTTATGCTCACTATTGTGTTACCCTCAGAGGATTGTTATGGTAGGTTCTTGGGGGAAGTGACTGACACTGGTGTGAGAATCTTCCTTTCTCTTCTTCTCCTACTCTTGATTGTAGCTTTTGATTTACATTAGAGGGACCCAGTAATATTTTTGGACACAGTTCAAGAACCAATTAGCACACCACAGCATCCACTGACCAAACTGGGCTCCAATTAATGTGAATAACACTGTAAGCAGGAAGAGCCCATACGGAGTTTGGGACAGTCTGGATGAAAAACTATAGTTAATATGAGAAAAGGATTATGTGGGACAGAACCAGTTGCTGCAATGGAGAGGATGCCCAAGACAGATGCTTGTCTGCTCTGCCTGTTACTTCTTTTCCACACAGCTGTTGGGACAGTTTCCTCCTTCCCTTTCTTCTCCCTCTCTTTTCTTATGTTTCTGTATTTATCTGGAAATAATTTTTACCGCTATATGCTATCACCTATGCACCCCACTAATAAATCTTCACATGTGAATCTGTCTTAACATCCTTTGTGCAAAAGCGCCATACAGATATGAAAGCGAACCTCTCATTCATATGCTGCAGGATATTCTGAGAGAGCTCCCTCTCACTTCCACCAAGTGAAGCTGTTCCACTTTCTTTAAAAAAAAAAATTTTAAATCCTCTCAGTCATGAAAAGAGAGGCTTTAAAATCCCATCATTGGCATCACCATTATCATTAAACAGGTAAACACACCGCTTTGTTTTTTTTCAAGCTCTTGCAATTCCCCACATCACTGAGATGTTAGTCTTATTTGAAGTCATTTGCAGTGTCTGGCTCCGTATGCCGCTACGCAAGTACAACAAGCAGGAACAAAACGCAGTAAGTCTGACATAAATCATATTGCTCAAATAATAGGTCAAATCTAAGCTTGCACCCTTACTAAATCTCCAACCTGCAATATTCTCCTCATGCGTGACCCTAACTCATCCTGTCACGCATCCTCTCAAAAAGAACTGACGTGTCTCCTTATTGTTTATTACCTAGATTTTCAGAGCTTAATTTCCGATATATTCTGGCTCTCCCATATTCCACATCACATGGTGGAAAGTCAGTGGAGTGCAGGGAGAGAGCACAGCATATTAAGATCACAACATGCATGGGAAGCAAATAGAGAGAAACCATTTTTTTTTTGAATGGCATGTCTCCCAAACAGGCAAAATCCCCGTGTTTGAGTATCCAACAGAAAACAATGGCAGCAACCAAAGCATTCCCAGGAGGAGGTGCATCCAGAACCTAACACAGATGACAGGGTGGAGTATAAGGTTGGCAGACGTCACCTAATGTTAAGGTCTCGCCTTCTTCTCACTACCACCTGAGTCATTTCCCTTCACTGCTGCTCATTCACTATTTATTCTTCTCCAAATATGTCTCTCATTTGACAATTTATCTAATTTCTCTATTCTCTTAAAAAAAAAAAAATCATTTATTCTTTTGAGGACTTTAAACACCCTACTGGTTTTACCTTCTCAGATTTTTTTTTTTTACCAATACAAAACCAGTCACTTTGACCAATTACCCTCGACTCTGACAGGAGCAGACTGCAAAATATACATTCTTCCAATCCATCGTTCCTCAGTGTTCAACATATTGTACAAGCCTTGATGCTAAATGCTAGTTCTATCTGACTGCTTTGCTTATCACCAACTCCCCCGCACCCTTCTCCTCCCCAGCTCTGGGGGACTATTACTCAGGGCACAGACACAGAGGGCTCAGAGCTCCCTGTGAGATCAAGATAAAGGGCCACGGAAAGTGCTACATACCCCACTGTCAGGCAAAGCTTCCTCAGTCCTCTCGTAACTCTCGTGCATTTCCCCTCACCTTTTACCCAACTCATTCATCCCCTTTTCCCGCAATCACCCAGCCCCTTCCTTTGCTGCAGTTCTTTTTCTATCCTTCTTTTTTTTTTTTTGTTTTCTTTTTAATCATTCTTCAACCCACAACATCCTAGAGGAACACTATGCATTTATTTTGCATTCTACAATAATGTCTTAATTTTCTGCTCTATTCAGATTACATGCAGCACTTTATTTTCAATGCCATCCTGTATATCTATGAAGCAGAACTCTGGAAAATTTTTTTTTAAATATATATAAATTTTTCTTAAGGCAAAACCCCAAAATCTATGCAGTGACCATAATGTACACTAACTTACACATGGAAGACATGTATTTTATGATTCATATTCAGTTAACAAATATAGCATACTGAAAAATGTTTTAGAGAAACATCCATAGACAGATGAGGCATATCTAACTCTGAAGAATCAAAAGTCTCTTATGCTCAATACTACAATCACACTGGGACACGGGAAACATAGCATATCACTGCTTAAATGACTTTGCAACACTTAGCCAGTGTGTCACATTTTAAAAACTATACTGAATTGGCACCACATGTAGTATACAGAATTTAGACCACGTTTTTTATTGTTATATGAATGCATTGTTACAGCCAACTGGCCTCTGCTTATTCCAGATACAATGTTTATATAATGACTTCACTCTATAGTACATCTTAAAATATTAACCATCAACTGATTAAATCGTATTACTTGCATAAAATAAAAACTGAAATTGAACTCATTCTAATTCCGAAATTTAAAAATAATTTTAAAATTATTTTCTGTTCTACAACACAGATCACCAATCAAACCTAAAGAAATCAAGCTATACACTTGTGAGAATGCAGAAAAAGATCCATCTTTTAATATTCTGCACAGATTTCTTTCCTAAAAAAAAAATTAAAAGAGCGAATGCCTAACTTACCATGCCGAAGTGCTGACTCACTGTCTGCAGTCTCCTGGTCGCCGCTACACATCGATTTAAACACAGAAAGCTTCAAGTACACCAGCTAATCACAGCAACTCCCTATCATGTGACTTAGATCACAGAATGTGAAATACAGCATCTTTCAAATCACAACACTCCCTGCCACAGCCTCCTGAATAAACCGCATTTAAAGCGTCACCAATTTCAGTCAGCGTGTGGGTTGCAGCCGAGCACTCGATGGCAGGACTGCCAAGTAGAAGGCTCTCATAATGCCGGAGAACTGAACTGACAGAAGTCTTAACAAGTTCAACAAAGGCAAATGCAATAATGCTGCACCCGAGAGAGCAATCCCTTGCAACAGTACAGGCTGGGAGACAAATGATCAGGAAGCCACAGAAAAAGATCTAAGAATTCCGAACCACACAGTCAGCATGTTCTCTGGTAATGAGCGCTATTGGCCTGTGCTAGTAGAAGTGTAACCTGTATGTTGGGGAAGTGATTATTCCTCTCTATCCAGCACTTGGGAGCTGCTTTGGCCTTTAACATACAAATAACCAGGCTGCAGCATATGCAGTCAGACAAAGAAAAATCTCCCACTTTCACATGAACATGGCAAGACCTGTAATCGCATCTGCTATGATAACATTAAAAGAAAAGCCAAATCACATTAGCCCACCAAGAGAAGTTGAGGGGACAGTACCTCTGCTTCTGGCAGGACAGTACATTACAAAGGCTTTACTTATTATTATAAATCGCTGACCAATACTGATGTCAAAATTCCAACTTTAGTGTCCCACTTATTCATTCCTGTGCTCACACTGGACATCTTGTGAAAAAATAATGATTTGGGGGGGTAAAGCCATTTAAATTAAATTTCAAATATTGTTTTTAATTACATATCATAAAGCAGGTGTGTACAACATTACTGTCTTTACTAACAAGCTCTTTGAACCTAGGCTGAAACAGAAACATGAATAATGCAACAAAACACACATAAACAGAGATTAAAAGTTAAGGCTTACCTATTACTGATTCAACCGTGTTACTGACAGAATAAAATGGGAGAGCTTTGGCACTGACAGCAGAGAGAGTTGTAGGAGGTGAACTATCTGATCCAACACTGGATGCCAGACTGGAAGTTATACTTGAAGCAAATGGGTTAACTGCTGAAAAAACACTGAGATGGTTCTGTTAAAAAAAACCCAAACAAACAACGTATGTATATACACAAACACACACACATATGTACAAACATATGAATTAAACAGAATGTATTTTTTAAAGTATTTTAATT